>JAJJMB010008429.1:3293291-3354653 GCA_023531105.1 Papaver atlanticum | reverse complement strand
AAGACTATATAAAGGAGAACTCTAGCAACTGGGAAACCTAATCCCCACACCTCCTTTGTGATACTAGTTGTATAAGCTAGAGTCGATTCTCCTTTAACGTTAGGTTTCTCTCGAGACCCTGTAGGTTAACGACTTCAAGACTTCATTGGGATTCTGAAGCCAGACCCAACTATTTTCTCTGTAGTTGCGTGATCTGATCTTGCTGTTTCTATCGTGATTGAGTGCAATCGTAAAGTAGTCACAAACACCTTCGTATCATCGTTTGTGATTCCACAATATCTTGTTTCGCTAGTCGATTAAGATTATTGTGAGGTGATTGATAATTCTAGGCTGTTCTTAGGGAATATAAGTCCGGGTTATCGATTGGTTCCTGTTCACCTTGATTTATCAAAGGACGAAACAAAACTCGTAGGTATTTCTGTGGGAGACTGATTTATCTATTCCTATAGACTTTTCTGTGTGATACAGATTTGTTTATCAAGTCTTCGACTTTGGGTCGTAGCAACTCTTAGTTGTGGGTGAGATCAGCTAAGGGAATCAAGTGCGTAGTATCCTGCTGGGATCAGAGACGTAAGGAGCGCAACTATACCTTGGATTAGTGTGAGATTGATTGGGGTTCAACTACAGTCCATACCGAAATTAGTTTGTAGTAGGCTAGTGTCTGTAGCGGCTTAATACAGTGTGTGTTCAATCTGGACTAGGTCCCGGGGTTTTTTTGCATTTGCGATTTCCTTGTTAACAAAACTTCTGGTGTCTGTGTTATTTCTTTTCTGCATTATATTTTGCTATATAATTGAAATATCGCAGGTTGTGCGTTGAACGATCAATTGGTAAATCCAACCTTTGGTTGTTGATTGAAATTGATTGATCCTTGAACATTGGTCTTTGGTACCGTTCAAGTTATTTCTCTTGTATTCAATCAGGCTCGCAGATTTCTATTTGTTTGAGTAAGGAGTGAATCGAGAAATTGAGATATAACTCTTTGATATACTTTTTATTAAGATTGAGTCTGACTGTCTAGTTGATTCTCTTAAAAGTATATTGGAGTTAGTCCATACAGATTGCTAAGCGAAATATTGGGTGAGGTTGTTAGACCCCCGCTTTTTCATTTCCTTTACCGCTCGTGCATTTAAAAATGTCCACTGGAAATTTTATGTTGATATTTTCTCCTCGGAGAATGATTATATTAATGGGCTTCGCCATATTGTCGTTTCGATCTTCGAAGAATGATTACATGCATGAACATCATTACAGATCACGATAGGATTTATTGACACTATATCCTGTAACGAAAACACTTGAATTTCCAATATAGAGTTATGGATAAAAGTTTAAGTTTCAAATTTATAAATGAAATAAAATTTTAAGAACTTAAATCTCGAAGAAATGGAATCAAAGGACGAGAATTGTATCGTGGATCAGGTTTTTCGTAAAGAAGCAATATGTCAATAGTAAAACATAATGTTTCTCACCTCGAACTTTAAAAAGCACTCCAGAAATTCTCAAAAGAGGCTACAAAAGAATAAAAATGATGTCGAATGTTAGTAAATATGAATAAGAAACAAACAATTTTGGATTCTTATTTAAATACAACACTATAATATGGTTATATTACAATGACTCAATTTAAACTATAATATCTTATGAATTTCAAAACTGAAGAAATTTTATTTTAAGATAATTAATTTATCGTGGAATAACTTATTGAAATTTTATTTAATACAACACTATAATATGGTGTTATTATAATGATTACAATTTATACTATAATATCTTATGAATTCCAAAACTGAAGAAATGTTATTTTAAGATAATTAATTTATCGCGGAATAACTTATCGAAATTTTAACATAGTTAACAGTAATAAAAATAAAAAAGGTATGTAGCTTTGTTTATTGTTTAGTGTTAATTTTTTAAATATAAAATAAATAAAAAGGATGGCTAGTTAAGACACGGGTAACGGTTTGCTCCCATATATAGGATTTAGCATCATGAGACAGGCTCTTCGGGTTCGTGCTTATCATCGAGAGCCAGGATCGCAATCATATATACTACTACCTCCGCTTTTAAAGAAAATATATGATCACTTTTCCAATGAAGCCTATTTTCCATAAAAGGAGGAAATATATTTATTAATTTTCTAAGGTATAATTGGGCCCTTTGGATTGGTTTTGCCGCACATTCAACGTGCATCTCCCGCTAGATACAAGATCAAGCTCGGCACTATATAGAGGATGTGGATAAAATAGGATATTTTTTTTTATTTGAAGCATGATATATTAGATAATAATTAAAACGGAATTACACGTGGGAATGTTGCTCCATTGGTGTCATTTAATACAGATTGTTGCAAAAAAACGGGAACCTTGTATTCCCATATGTTGGTTTGCAGAATTCCTTGTTGACTATTATCAACCGCGTAGTTGGCGAGAGTATCTGCCGCTTGGTTTGCTTCCCGGTAATTGTATAGAATTTTGTGCTGGGGGATGTCTTCCAATCTTTTGGTGATCTCAAGAATCATTTCTCTCAGGTACCATGGGGAGTCCGCTCGTTGCGTAATGAAATGAACTAGTGTCTTCGAATCTGATTCAAGGTAGATTTTAGTCCATTGGTAAAGTGTGGCCGTTCTTAGTGCCATGAGTAGTGCCCATGTCTCTGCTAGCAATGCTGTTGTGATTCCCAAAGGTTGAGCCATTGTGACGATAACTGTAGTTGTCGAATCTCTGCAAATAAAAGCTCCACCCGCTGGTCCCGGGTGGCCTCTGGCGGCTCCATCCGTATTGATTTTAATCCAGTGTGGGTCTGGAGGTTTCCATCCAACTTGAATTATTTTAGTCCTCCGGAGCTGTGAAGTGTCAGTTCCCGTAACATCCATGTCAGGTAGCGGTGGAGGTAAAACTGCATTTGCCCAGTTGTACTCTTGATGCATGTGGTTTGCTAATTTGATTATATCAAAAGGAGGTTTGTGTTTTCTTCCATAGATCATATCATTCCTTGCTAACCCAAGTGCCCAAAAGAGAAAACAAAAGGAAGTTTTAGCAGTTGTAGATTGTTTGAGTTGTAGTAATTGATTGATGGTGGTTGATAGGGTTAACGGTGGAGGTCTTTGGTGTTGAAAAGCAGGTTCTGCTTCATGATGATTGAAGAGGAGATCCCAAGTTTCTTTAGCGAACCGGCATGAGAGAAGGATATGCTCAGCTGTTTCTGGAGTTAGATTACATCTAGGACATAGGTTGGAGGTAGTAAGGTGAATTTTATGTAATAGGGTGAAGATAGGTAAACCTTCGTTAATAGCTTTCCACAACAAAAGCTGTATTTTTAGGGGGCATTCTAATGTCCATATGTGAGTGGAGGGCTGTAGCTGAGTTGAGGATGATGGGGTGGAGGAATGGTGAATGAGCATATGGTATCCGGAGCTAACTGTATATTTTCCAGATTTTGTGTATGGCCAGACAATTTTATCTGGGGACCATTTTGGGGAAGGTGGATATTAACAATCCTGGGCATAGCCGATTGTGGAAGTTGTGTCAATCGGTCATGGATCCATGGGTAAAATAGGAGATCTAGTAAAGATAATTAAAATGATCCACTTTTCTCCCTCCAAAAAATTAAAATCTAAAAAAATATGAAAAGGTTAATTAGTGGACATGGCCTTCACAAAACAAAACATTTACCTCAAAAAATATTCTCAAATAAAAATGATGTAAATTTTCGCAGTATGATGGAGTTTATGGAGGTAAAGCAAAAAATTTATAACAATGTTTCAGGGAGTAGTTAGACCATTATAATTATTAAGTGCTTGATACTTAATTGGGTTTTAAATTCTGAAATTTTTAACGGGTTTTCTTCGTTAACTTTAATATGTAATTCAGTAATTAGGATGTTGTGGATGTTGCAGTATACATATCCGTGTAATTTTGTTTTTCCAATTTTGATGACTTGGAACCGTCTTGTGTAAAATTTGTCTACTTTTGTTAAATATATAGATAAATAAATGAAAATGATATAAATTTTAACTGGTTTATCGAGGAAATTATCTTATTTAGATTACACTTAAGAGACTAGTTAACATACACGAATAGAAATAAAAACGCAAGTTAACTTTATTAGATCGTAGTCGTATTCATATTTTGCCCGGTCATAGATCGGCTCGGTGTCCCAAACATTTTATAACCCTAGCTAAATCTTCAAGTGAAGCTATTAATTCTGGAGCACTTGTCAGAGCAGGAATTGACATAGCTATCCACATCATTTTCGTCATGGCCTGCATCAGTAATATATGATCAATTCATACATTTAGCTAGGTTACTTAGTTACGCATCTGTTAATCAATTATTTTGAGAGAGCATATATATATAGTTACCTGAGTCTTTTCGGATGACATACTCATGATAAGCACAACCCAAGTTACAGTACTTGTAGAGAACATTTTTATCGGTAGTAGTAGTCGGATTATTATGGTGGCACGAGTGTTTACAAGTAAGGATACAATAAATGGGATTAGTAAGAACCATCTTGTAACAATGACGCAAGCACGTTCTAAAACATGTGTACCTATTAGCTGATGATAATGTTGGTGTAGGTGCTGGTTCAGCTGTTGGTGTAGCTGATGAATAAGTCTGCCCTAAGAACACTCCACATACCATTAGAACCACCACCATCACAAAATTAATATTCATCCTTGTATGAATACGTTTGTTTGTTATCTTAAGTTGTTTGAGCGAACCTTTTCTGAAACAAAGCTTTCCTGACCAACTCCCTATATTCCATTGTTTCTCTAATACAAGACTAATTTATAACCATGATTTAGTTAAACCAAACAATGCATACTGGTTGAATATCTTGTTCTTTCCAATATTCTAGAGAATCTCATTAAGCTCTCTCACTCTCTTTTAATTTCATTAATAGAACATTAATGGTAGATAAGCATGCAATTGATCTTTCTGACTTATTTTGTACTTTAGCTATGCAGTTGTTGAAAATTAAGGGAGCTTTGAGGTTGTGCACGCCAACACAATTTAGAGTTTCTTTTATAAATGAAATAGTTATTTTTCAGTATCTAGGAAAATAATTCAAAAGTTAGTTTTGATATATAGTTTTAGAATAATTTCTTAATGAAAAAATGTTAACTTTTTGTAAAACAAAATGCTTGTGTTTCTAACTTATGTGATCGATTTTTGCTTTTGGAGATCATTGATGTTGTATGGTGATAGTTGTCACATTTTTTCTTTTCAATCCTGGTTTTGTTAGAATGTGAGTTATTGGTGGCACAATAACTCAAATTCATAAAACCTTGGGATAAATAAATATCAATCCCTAATATAAAATTTTAATAATTTGATTTGATTAATTTTTAAATAAAAATTTTTGTTTTTGTTTTTTCCTTGACATATCCAAAATAGTTTCTGACCCTTATTTCTAGTTTAATCTATTTTGTTGTGTTAATTAATTACTCCCTCCGTTTTTAAAAAAGAGTTAATATTTGGTTAATATTTCTAATTGCCTTATTATTGATTTAAATATTCTTAATATAAGTAAAAAATGGCTCTGGATCCCCTGAACCCTTCTTCCCTACCCCCCATGTCCCCCTAATAGTGTGTAGACACATGTCCCTTGGTTATTCCCCTTATTTCATACGGTTACGGTTGGAAGATCGGGTTAATTTGAGTAATAGTAGGCGAAAGATAATCTCTTTCCTTTACTGGAATTAAGCAAAGTCTGAACCGAATTCCGGAGCTACATTTCTTCTCATATACTTTTTTTTTCTGCTTAAAATGGACTTAATGGATGCTAATCAACTTTGATGGGGAAAATTACAAATTTTCTTTTTTGATTTTTCTTTAAGAATTTATATGGACTTACGATGGTTGCTTATTGATTTAATAGTCTGTTAGTATGAATTAGCACTTACTTGACATTGTACTTTTAACTAAGCGTTTCCTGTAAGCTTATCTATCTATCCACAGTAGCTCTAATGCTTCCTTATGGAAGTGTCCAACCAAAACCACTTCAAGTTGATCATACTATCCAAAGTATAGATACTCATGGTCACAGACATCGCATTACAGTATAGCTGGTGCACGAATCATTTCAGTGTAAAATGGTTGAATCTTCCGATTTACTTCTTTGAAATGTTGGACGTAAGAACTTGTTCTTTTGTTTTTTTCTAGAGAGAAAGTCTATATTAAAAAGAAAAAGCCAATCCAGTACAAGGTTACAGAAATTACAAAACCAAATTCCAAAGTCCAATTTACATCGCGCTTGATGATCATCTCCTACACTATTAACATCTTTGTGTATGGCCTGCAAAACCACAATTCACATAAGTTTAGTTTTAACTTTTAATTTAGACTCCACATTTTTCGGCGGATGATACATTAATAAGAAAATAGTTGCGCAATTTTTTTTTTTTAAAATGAGTACGATACAAGTTGATGCATCTTATAGTAAAGAGTCTTGTTAGTTATGTGAAGATTTTTTTAATCTTTTTTTTTATCGTAATCGTTTATGAGCTGTGTTGAGGTTCTCCCTTCAATGGAAATACGTTGTTGATTAGTAAGGAGATATTAGGTTCAGACTTCGCTTAATTCCAGTAAAAGAAAGAGATTATCTTTCGCCTATTATTACTCATATTAACCAGATCTTCCAACTGTATGAAATAAGGAGAATAAATAGGGGACATGTGTCAACACACTATTGGGATGACATGGGGATAGGGAAGAAGGGGATAGGGGATCCAGAGACGTAAAAAATATATCCAATCTAGAAAAAAATATACACCGAAAGAAAAACTTTATTTTATTTAGAAATATAAAATCAAGTAAAAAAATAAATTTATATGTATAAATAATATTATTTAAAGTAAAAAATATTAAAATAACTAAAAAATTATTTTTGGTAAATGGAAAATTAAACAGTCAAATTTTGATTAGGTTAAGTGAGAAGGATCAGCTGACATCGTTATTCTTGTAAAACCCAAAGAATAACGAATTTCGTAGATAATATTTTGTTCTTCTTAAAGTGTTCTACACTCTTACCAAAAATTAACATAATACGAGACATATAACCGCATCACGTACTACTTCGAAAATCAGTCGTTGAAAATTGACAATGGGAACCAAAATTGGTACACACTGAGGTTTGATACCTCATAATGAATTAATTTTTGGTAGTAATGTAGAGATTTATAAAAGGAATATAAACAAGTTTTGAATTTGCTGTCGTTTAAGTTTTATAAAAAATTGGCGTAAAAATTAACTCCAAATTTATAATCTTTAGGCAAACTAACCTACCTTTCATAATAGCGGAGTCAAGTGGGGTCTGATGATCCCACTTAATTTGTCGGAGTGCTATTTAGTGCTAAATCATAGGTTGACTCTTTTCAAATTTGAAATATTTTCCCTACTTTAACCCCAGTCAAGCAAATTCTTGGGTCCTGACCTTCCATACAGTTAGGTCGCCCAAGACACCTAATGCGTCCAAGGCGCATAATGTGTGGGACACTCAGTCTTAAATAACGAATACCTTCTCCCATGGGCCAGACTGAGGGTATAAAGCGAGTCCCACTAAAGAGGGAAATATTTCTCTTTCCCGGCTCTAGATCCCTGTCCCGGCTTCCTTATTCCCTCATGTCCCACCAATCATAAAACGACACGTGTCTAAAAAAATATACTAAATTGACTCTGTTATTGTTGTCGGGAAACCGAGGTTAGGTTCATATGGAACCGACATGTTTCCATAGAAGTAAATTCCATGAAACATCCTACTTTAGATAACTTAGCTCGAATCCTTTACTTACATCTTTAGATTAGCATAATCGCATAATACTAGCACGAATATATAATCAATACGATAATAGACTACACACGACACAAAGATTACGTGGTTCACCTTTGTAGGCTACATCCACGGCCAAAACCACACCGAGAATCTTTCATTATCATAATAAGTTATTACATCGACACTGTATATAATTAACTAGTTATATAACCCACTAGCGCTAAACGACTTAGAAACAACAATATATATTACGAAGAGTTTACCTCTTCCTTTGTTCTTCTTCTTCCATAAACCTTCACCTCCATGGTTGCTTCGACTTTAGACAAGAACATCATGAATTCTAGCTTCTCCCATATGAACCCTAGAAACCCTAGATTTCTCCCATACCCGCTCTTTCTACAAGTCACTCATCTCACATAGATTTTTCCCCATCACCAACCATTGTAGGACACAATGGTTGTGACCCTCGATCACTCTCGTTCTTGAGAGGATTCTACAAGAAGAGATATTTTTACTCACAATATAAACCCTCTTATATAGTAGACAAATCCTTTCTCCCCAAGTATCAGAACTCCTAAAAATAGACTCACACTTTAATTAGGAAATACTAAACTAGGAAACCACATTGGGAAACACCCAAGTAACGTTCCGGTAAGTTCCGGAATCTTCACGGAACAAAATCCTAACAATCACCACCTTTTGTGACATGAAAAAAACCTTCGTCTTCACTCCACAAAGCATGAATGTTTACCACCTTATACAAGGCCATCCTATCAGATATCATCACTAGCACGAATACAAATCATCTTGTAGTTTGAGCTTGAACCACCACCTAAGCTAAATTCCTTCTTTGTACTTGCACCACCGGAATTGCTAATTGTCGATCTTCTAGTATCGCCACAAACAACTTCTTCATATAATTTATATACAAGTTTGTGCATGACTTGTATCAAACTACTTCGTCGCCATGATCACTCATTATTCCACCTGCGTAGAATACTTCTTCTTCAACACATTTCTAACACTTCACATTATTTAACTTGAGACATCAAACGATTCCAGGCGGACTTAACCAACTCCAAGAACCAACAATCTTGAGTCATCCTCCATGTAGACAAAACACGCTACAATCTTCATATGTTTTGTATGAACGATTGTCACTTAGCACCACCATGATTCAAAATATTCTCCTGACAATATTTTGCAGATGCCAGTTGAACCCACGAACGATATTCTCTTGAATAGAAAACACCTTCAACGCGAATCATAGTCACATCAAGCAAAGTTGTCGAATATTTTTTGATGTCGTACGTCCCATTCTTTGTTCGGCATTGATTTACTCATCATATTTACAAATTATATCTTCCTCTACGAACCAAGACTTTCTCTTCTTTGAAATCTCTTGTTCAAATTATCGAACCACTGTCGTCTTTATCCACGCTCACCGCACCACTTGTCGGGAAACCGAGGTTATATTCATCTCGAACCGGCATGTTTCCATAGAAGCAAATTTCATGAAACATCCTACTTTAGATAACTTAGATCGAATCCTTTACTTACTTCTTTAGATTAGCATGATCGGATAATACTAGCACGAATATATAATCAAAGATTACATGGTTCACCTTTGGAGGCTACATCTACGGCCAAAACCACACCGAGAATCTTTCATTATCATAATAAGTTATTACATCGACACTATATATAATCAACTAGTTATATAACCCACTAGCGCTAAACGACTTAGAAACAACAAGACATATTACGAAGAGTTTACCTCTTCCTTTGTTCTTCTTCTTCCATAAACCTTCACCACCATGGTTGCTTCGACTTTAGACAAGAACATGAAGAACATCATGAATTCTAGCTTCTCCCATATGAACCTATATTTCTCCCATACCCGCTCTTTCTACAAGTCACTCATCTCACATAGATTTTTCTCCATCACCAACCATTGTAGGACACAACGGTTGTGACCCTCGATCACTCTTGTTCTTGAGAGGATTCTACAAGAGAATAGATTTCTACTCACAATATAAGCCCTCCTATATAGTAGACAAATCCTTGCTCCCCAAGTCTCAGAACTCCTAAAAATAGACTCACACCTTAATTAGGAAATACTAAACTAGGAAACCACATAACTTGGGAAACACCCAAGTTACGTTCCGGTAAGTTCCGGAATCTTCAGGAAACAAAATCCCAACAATTGTCTTACAAAAGTGAATAGTTATCTACGATCAGATAAAGTATTCTGATTTTTTTTTTCATTTTTCTATAATCTTGTCATTGATTTTTATTAACAACAGAGGAAAAAGATATGAAAAGATATCCAAAGCTTCTGTTTTAAAGATATCATGGTATTACTGACAATAAAATAATGGTTCCTCCATGACCATTTTTTTCTCTTTGCCTTTCAAGTTTCAACACTTTGAATTTGAACGGTCTTGTTCCTTCTTTCATAGTTAATGTCATTTATAAATAGTTATATAAAATTGTTATTGGATATTAGTCTAGCAAAGAATGTTTTTATTATCAGTATTACAGTTCTTAACCAAGTCTGTTGTACTAATACTACTTGTTTCACTTCCTTCATGATATAATCGATGTTGTATAACTTTGAAAACTCTATTTAGGATCGGGTATCTGGTAGTAGTTATTATGCATAAATGTACAGTCTAATTAAAAGCTGAACTCTATCAAATTATCTTTTTCCTCTTTCTCTTTTTAAACATTAAGAGTCTTTATGATAATCAAATTCTCCCTCCGTCCCACATATAAAGACGGAGAATGGGTATTCTCTTAGAATAAGAAAAAATTATAGTTTTCATAATTTTCTTCTACTTTCCTAATTTACCCCTTTCTTATCCCAATAAAAATGTTAAATTATCCTATATTTATGTATCTCATTTCATATTTAATTATAATGGATGATACCCGTGTACTTTAAATAAAGGTATATGTGGAAAAAATATCTTTGGAATTAGAGCTTTGTTTATCTAATGGGACTACAAAAATCATAAACTCCGCCTATATATTAGGGACGATGGGAGTAGAAGAAAAAAAACTTCTAATCTTTTTATTATTTAAGAGGTTCAATAAATGTGTATAAAACCCCCACAAAATCGATAACACCACTTCTTTCCAAAGGTAACGGCGTTGACTATGTCATAATATGCCTGACACCTGATTTATTATGATCGGGGGGACACGAGGGAATATGGAAGTTGGGAACGGGTGAGTCGGAGCTCGTTGGATAAAGAGGGTGTGAGGAGCAAAACATCAAAATAAACCGATTATCACAAATAATGATGAGGGAGGAACCTGTCACACTCTTATATTTACACTCTCTCACACTTTGAGCGATACTTTCTCAATAAACTTCAACGATGACGAATTTGAAGCTCATATTTTGAGGTTATGTTCCTCTTACAAAGCTCTACATGCATATCTACCAAAAATAAACACGTTCCGAAATACCAAACCTCGTTATCTATCAATCTTAATTTCAATGGTTGAGAATTCATTGAGTTTCGACGGCTAATTTTTCAATGTAGCAGGTGGTAATGTTATACGTCTTGGAACGTGCTCATTTTTTGTAGGAATATAGATCTTTTTAAGAGCAACATACCCCGAAAACATTAGTTTCAAATTCATTATGGTTTAGATTTTATTAAGATAATTATCTCCTGAATGAATATAGCCGGTGAGTGGATCCAGTGGATCCTTCCTCAATAATGATACCCATGTTTATTTTGTGGGATGGGAATAGGAACTCATCCATTGTGTTTGTGAGAATCGTTTGTTTTTTTCTAAATGTTTTTATTTTATTTTTTATGTCCATCTAGAACTGTTGTGTTTCGAAGGGACTTCTTCCTCACAAATACTAGAATAAAGCTTAAATAAAAATTAAAGCACTCGTCATATGGTTCAATTTTAACATTCTGGTGAAACCCGGTATAACGCAAGAATCCGTGACAAACTAAATATGTTTTGCAAACGAAAGCATAATTAGGTTGACTACCATTTTAAGAAAAATGAAGGATAATTCCATATACCCATTTCATATAACAACATCCTTCCAAAAAAAATGAAAAATGAAAATATTAATTCATATAGAAAGAGTTCTCCTTTTAGATTCTAAAATGATACTTATTAAAAATTGGTAATGAAAATTAATTCAAGATCATCAATGTATAGCTAGTGTTTCTCGGTACAGAGCAAAAATTTATCGGTACAGATCTTAGAGCAAGAATTTATACATCCTTTTGTTGCTTCTTCTTGACCTAAAATAATTCATCACCAAGGGAAAGTAACAACAAAACTTAACACATACATCTAGGATATGAACAAGAAAAAATAAATCAAAAGTATATATAGTTGTACTAACTAGATAGAGATCATACCCAGGTTGAGTTTATCGGCACAATTAGCGTATGCACAACCCTTCTGACAGTAGGTATCATTATTTTCAGCAATGGAAACTTTACCACCAACACAATCGGCTCCTATACATTTTATGAGACACCAGAAAATACCAAAATCAGGATGGTCGGCATCACAATTTCTCACGCAAGCATCATAACATTTACTACCATTAGATGCTGCAGCAGATGAATAACTAGTCTGCCCTAACAACATGATAACCACCATGATCGCGACGAGCTTCATCCTCCCAGCAATATTACGTACCCTTGACAGAATCCTAATAATTTCCGCCCTCACCAATATCACTCTGCAAACTATGAAAATGACCACTCTCGGTCCATAACTAATTAATTTATAGAAAACAAATGGACTGGAGCATTCCTGTCAAGGACGACAAATTTAGAACAGAATATCAAGGGATTAAAATTTTATTATACTCCTCATTTACTGTACTCTAATTTTAGCAAATATCATTAAATGCCCATTATTGTGATATCCGTCATTTAATTTAATAAATGCTCGTTTATGCTTTAAAATGATGTCACCAGCTCTCAAGTCTCTAAGTTTGTTGCTTCAAGAAAAGAAAATGGAAAGAAAAAAATCTCTACGTTTTACTTATCTACTAATTTATTTCCACCTTATGTTGTCATAAGAGCAATTCGCTGGACTATTCAATATTAGCGAAAGGCGCGCGATTCATAGGGTGATCGTCTAAATACAGTAACTTCAGGAATTTTGAGGGTCCGTACGTAATGCGCCAAATACAGTAACTTTTAGCAATATTTTCAGCAACTTTTTGATGGGAAATAAATCAAAAGGATTTTCAGTAATTTTTGATGGGAAATAAATCAAAAGGATAAATTGAAAAGAGCAAGATTATCACAGTTCGAACAAGAAAACATTTTGTGAAGGAGCACCAATATTGGCCTATGTTGGAACTCATGGTCAATATTTGAGTCAGATATTGAACAGTACTGGAATAAAGAATAAGTAATGTATGAAATCAACTTCTAAGACTTGATCAGATCAATTTCTTCCATTTTTGGAGAATACCGTTTCTACTTGGAGATGTTTTTAAAGTCAGTCTATGAAATTTGTAAGAAACTTCACATTGTTGTTGATGTTCTTATATATTACAGTTGCAATCGCAAAGTCTTCTTGCCTCTCGGAAAGGTTCATTTTAGAAGTTTATGCGCAATCGCGAACAAATTCTGAAACTGAAAGAAATTTGTGCTTATCTTCAATAAATCATTTTTTTATCAGAAAGAAAATAAAATTCTAAGTTTACTTGTAAACTACACCATGCCTACGACAACTCCCGCGTAGGAAAATCTGAAAATTTCCAGAATTTAGAAGTATAAATAGAAACCGCAAAGCCAAGAAATATCATCAACTTAAGAGAAGAACTAGAACTAGGATAAAATGAATAAAGCAATTATCATTGTTCCAGTTATTTTTGGTGCACTTGTGATAGCAGCAGTAATTGTTTTCTGTACTTGCTATCGCAAGAAGAAAGAAAACAAAAACAAAGCGCGTGGCATACTACCCACTACTGCTCCTGCTAGTAGAGATCGAGGTATACCCACAACAACTCCTACTAGTAAAGATGGAGGGATGATTATGATGGTTGGTGCAGGTGCCACAATCGTAGCTGCTACCACTGTTGTAGCTGCTTCTGGTGGTGCTGGGGGTGATGGCGGGGCTGCGGGTGAAAGCGGCGGGGATGGAGGGTGTGCGGGTGATGGTGGTGGTGGTTGCGGTGGGTGTGGTGGGGGTTGTGGTGGGTGTGGCGGTTGTGGTGGATAAGATTCAATAACTTTGATGATGCGGATGAGAAAGCAGGTCAAATGCATAGAAAATATTAATACAGATTGGCAAGTTGCTTAAAGATTATGTTAACTTATTATTCTCCATGCAATTCTAGAGAAAAAAATAAACTATATGTGTAAATTTATTGTCATATATCTTACTATAATGAAGAAAAGGGGGCTTTTCGACCGTGGCCCTTTTTTTTACTAAGCTACCCTACCTTCATTGCCTAATTGCGAAACCATTTTTCATCTTCGTTTCTTCTCTCGCTCCGCTTTTTTCTTCCAACACCACCATTAACTGTGTAATAGAAAAGTACAAATTGTCAGACCTTACGTTCCAATTCGAATGTATCTCCAGCAATCGATATTACTCAACTGAATAACAATCTAATTCATTCAAATTTCTCAATCTCACTCTCAAATTAGGGTTTCAATTGACTTATTTTGAACACTAAAAACTTCGCCACGCTACAACAATCTATTTAGAACAAATATTGAATTGCAGAATTGGAGAACAGATTCAAGCTAAATAAATGGTTTGGGTTAAAGTTCAGCTTTTCAATTGAATTGATAGTGCCAGAGTTGAGGTTTTTATTCCCACGAATCAGGTTAGTAAGATTAAACCAATCGAGTTACGAATTTCAGATTTTTATTTGGAATAACCTGTTTAAATTATTGGGTTATTGTTAGTTTTAAATTATGTACATACAAAATTCGAATGAAGTGGCTATTTGTTGGTTCTGAGTTGGCACACAGAGTGTATAAAGAAGTTTATGGGAAGATTATCTATCATGTTTAATAAAAGAACAAAGAATATGAGCTTATGGGAAGTTCATATAACCGTCCAATTATATGAATATGTGCTTGCTTACGGTGTCATGATAGTGTACTTTTGTGAAATGATACTGGTACAAGGTATAAATTGAAATGCATAATCATGTTCAAGGTGTAAATAGCTAGCCAAGGGAGAATGTCCGCTTCTCATTGTGATCCCAACTATACAAAGAACGTTACTTTGTGATTTCCCAAAGCTTGAGAAATTGTTGCGGCAGTAGAACTTGAGAGATCGTTGCAGTTGGTGTGACACATAGAACTTGATTTAAGCAATTTGTCAAGGTAATATATCATACATCTCTGCGAGTTTCAACTAAAAATCATGGTTATTATTTAATCAAACTCATAAAGGATTCATCAAGGAGTCTTGAATTTCTGTTTCAGGGGATGCTATTTGCTCAATCCACATATCTCTTCTCAGGCAACCATCCTCAATCATTTTTTCTCTTCTAATTTTAAGAAGGATGCATATGTAACATAACTGGTAGTGGATTTAGTACATAAATGAGAAGGATTGTGTAGCATATTTGATAGTGGAGTTAGTATAAGAATGATAGCAATAAATTGTCTATGATATGAATTTAGCCTACCCATGTTTCCACACTTTTAAGCAGGCCGTGAATGGAAATGACTATATCAATATGAAGTTGTATTTTTCTAAATTTTTGGTGCATCGTAGGCCCGTAGGCAAGCGCATCGTGCGTGCGATTTCACTTCGAACCAAGACTAATTGATCAACTTTCCGGTCATTGTTGCTCTAAAAAAATATTAAGTGATGTTATGGCTTATATATGCAGATGATCAGCTACTTGCCACAGCTCGGATGGTCACGGCAATAGGGTGTGACAATATTCGCTGGGGCACAAGAATCAAAGACCAACTTCAGCATCAAGCATTAGCAGGTACGTTCATTGAAAGAGGCAAAAAAATGTCAGCAAGAAACTGAACCAGTATTGACAGCTACTAAAAATTAAAGAAGCAAGAACGCGAAGCAATGACCCTCTGTTAGTACTACTACTATTGAAAACGTAATATTACTGAAAGACATTTGTTCTGAGTCACTACATATTTGGTTAAACTTAATGAACTAAACATGAGCTTCCCAGTCAAGTTCTTTCTGTTCACCTAAAAGATTTCAACCTCACTTCGTCAACAACTTGGGGTGGCATGGCTAAGGAGCTTAGCCGTAACCTGGATGAGCTAGCATGGAGTTTAGCAAATACATGTGGCCATTGTTGTTTCATCAACATATGTCAAACAATACGTAGGTCTGTCTTCTGCCCCGTTATACCCAAGCTTTGGCATTTCAAGACAATTTTAGTCGTAGGAAGCATACCATCTGAAGATAACTTCAGCCATCCTGTACCCGTCAGTACGAAACACGGAAGCAGTTTTATATAATTTGAGTCCTCATTGTCAGATATCGATACTGGAGGATACTGGATCGACATTGATTCTTTCACACTTTGTCAAAAAAATTCAAACAAAAATTTATTAAAACACTACTGGGAGATTTTGTTTCATTAAGAACCCTCGGTTAATACTACTGTTGTTGACATTTTTCGCCCTATGTAGAAGCCACAAACATTTGTACTCTTTCACTTTTGTTGCTGCTGCAATGTTCGATTGTATATACAGTATTGGTTTTCAATAAGATAGTGCATTGCTTTAAACGAGCCTCTAACTGAAGTTCTAACGGGTATTGTATAAACTATAGCTACATACATGAGGTAAAATGCCAATCATAGTTTGGAGTACATAACCAAAGATACATTGATGGATGTTTGGTGGTCTTTTGGTGCATGGGTACTTATACTGTGTTGCTTTCAATGGCGGACTTTCCACAAAACTACTTTAGTTTGTTACTCCGATGTTTTATAGATTTTGCAACGTAAAGGCAAGTCGGCAGGTGCATCGCACGTGCGTCTTTGCTAGTTAATTGATTAATCTTCTTTTGTAATTTAGAAAATTAATTGTTGGATATATACATCCCTTCTTTAATCTCATATCAATCCTTGAGCATTTTTGATATTTATGGAAATGATGTAAAACTCATAAAAATGTGTTATGGTAATCCACATATTGTGAAGACCAAACCAAATCAACAGCACACACAATCAAGAATATCTAAAAAAAATCTTAAAAAGTGAAATCGGACATCTATATATTTGGCTTAAGCATGATGTGCTTAATTCTTAACCAAATAAATGGCACTTAGCTGTCGGGATGGATAAAATTTGATCATGTACCACACTCCAATCCTCTACCAAACATTGTTATTATATAACCTTTTTGATACCTCTGCCACTGTTATGCTCCACTTCAATAGTTAAGAAAGCAAGGTAGACTACAAATTATATTGATCTCCAGCTGACTGGTGATTCCTCCAAGGTAAATACATATCCTATAGTTGAAAATCTTTTGTCCAAATCACCTTCAAAATCCACATAAGCAACACACGACTAATTGTTCCCATCTTCTTTTATAAACACCAAGCTAACATCAATCGTACCATAAAGATACCTCAAAGTCTATTTTACAGCTTGCCAAAGTCCCTTACTAGGAATATGCATATAACGACTGATCACACTGGAGATGTTAAGTCGAAGGGAATTTATTTGAACGACTTCCTACCTTTTGGTTTTGGGTTTCTTGTGTTGTGTTTACTGTTTTCCCTGAGTGGTGGTTTTTGTAAATTCACTTATTCTTAATACATTATATATTTTTAATAAATTTCTATTTCTCAAGCAAAAAAAGAATAAAAAAAGCTTGTGAGCTAGAGCATTCGAAATCAGATTTAGACATAACAAGTCGAATGAGTTCGGAAAAAAAGAAGAAGTAAACAACTTGTAACATTGTGGGTCATATTAATCCTTGATCTCTTTCAAAATGTGAACGGCCAAAAGTCAAATCTATAACCAACTAAAATAGGGATTTTATCGGGTTTCTATAAGAACCCCTTCAACTAGAATATGAGTAATCTGGCTTTCATTTGTATCTTTCTGATTTATTCTTCGAATCAAGAACTATTAGAGTTATAAAACGTAGCCTTGTGTGCTGTTAAGTAGTATAATTATCACACAGTACTAGTCTTGTATCAGATATCTTATCATTAATACACAAAGTACAAATCTGTCAAAAACGGGTTTTTATAATTAGGATTTCTAATACTATAGTTTCTTGCAGATTCACAAAATAAAATTATTCTCCTGCTTTCACTAAAAAAAATCTCTCTCGTCTCTCAACGAAAACTCTTTTTCATTTGGGGTTGATCTGAGTAAATCAACCACCACTGATTCCTTTCTCTTTGATCATCAAGATTGAAAAAGCGGGGGTCTAACAACCACACCCAATATTTCGTTCGGAAATCTGTATGGATTAACTCCAATATAATTCCAAGAGAATCAATTAGACAGTCCGACTCAATCAAAGAAGTATATCCAAGAGTTATATCTCTTTCTCAAATCAATCAGCAAATCAACAGGAATGAATCTGTGAACTGATTGGTATGAGAATAACTTGAACGGTACCAAAAACCAATGTTCAAGTGTCAATCAATTTCTATCAACAACCAAAGGTTGGATTTACCAATTGATTGAACTACGCACAACCTGTGATTTTTCAATTATATAAACAAATATAATGCGGAAAAGAAATAACACAGACACCAGAAATTTTACTAACGAGGAAACCGCAAATGCAGAAAAACCCCGGGACCTAGTCCAGTTTTGAACACCACACTGTATTAAGCCGCTACAGACACTAGCCTACTACAAGTTAACTTCGGACTGGAATGTAGTTGAGCCATAACCAAGTCTCACACTGATTAAGGTACAGTCGCGTTCCTTACGTCTCTGAATCCCAGCTGGACTCTACGCACTTGATTCCCTTAGCTAATCTCACCCACAACTAAGAGTTGCAACGAACCTAAGTCGAAGACTTCATAAACAAATTTGTCTCACACAGATAAGTCTATTCTAATAGATAAATCTGTATCCCACAGATATACCTATGAAGTTTTGTTCCGTCTTTTGATAAATCTAGGTGAACATGAACCAATTGATAATCCAGTCATATATTCCTGAAGAACGACCTAGAAAAATCAATCACCTCACAATAACTTAACTATATGGTAGTAGAAGAAGTTATTGTGGAATCACAAAAAATGAGACGAAGAGCTTTATGATTATTTTATATATCTTACCTATCAGAGATAAATCTTGAGCACATCTTAGATAAGATAGTACTCAATACGATAGCACAAGTAAGATCAGAACACGCAACTACAGAGAAAATAGTTGGGTCTGGCTTCAGAATACTAATGAAGTCTTTAAGTCGTTAAGCTATAATGGTTTTCGGAAAAACCTAGGTTAAAGGAGAATCGAGTCTAGTCGCAACTAGTATCACACAGAAGTGTGGGGATTAGGCTTTCCAGTTGCTAGAGTTCTCTCTTATATATCTTAGAAACAAAGAAATCAATATTCACCGTTAGATGAAAACCTGATTTAAGATTCAAGCTAAGTTTTCTTAAAACCAAAGCAATATCTCTCCACTGTTAGATGGTCTTAGCTTGCTACACACAAATGAAATACACCTTCATTTAGATATGGGTAACCGTACCTAAACGTGTATATTGAGTTGGCTCAACAATAGTTAACCGAAGTTAGCCATATTAACACTTTTGTATTAACCGCATTCATCTAACATTTCTAGATCAAATAATAATCAAATGAATCTAATTGTGTTACTCATAGAGTTGTTCAATTGTTTATATTCTCATAGAAGTATATAAGACACAATTGACACAAAATCGGATTTGATTCATGATCGTGCAAAGTACTTATACAAGAATCAATTCATGAACATTAAGCCACGGTTTGCAAAGATTGCATTCCTTAATTTATTAATGTATTTGTTCATGAGTATGAAATCATACTTAACTGATTTTAGAACTTAACCAACTAAGTTTGCAAACGGGTACGCAAACTTAAGTTCCGGACTTTGGTCTTGTCCGACAGTTCGCAAACCGGTAGGCATACTATCATCCCGGACCTAACTCAGGTAGAACGGTTTGCATACTGGTATGTATACTTGGTTCCCGGACTTTATCAGTTAAAACCGTTCGCATACTGGTATGCAAACCTGGTTTCCGGACCTGAATCATACTACAACAGTTTGCATACTGGTATGCATACTGTGCTATATCCAGACAATGGTTAATTGTTCTAAACTCCCATTTCAATCATTGAAACATCCTTAGAAGACGACAATAGCTGTCTCACACAAACTATTAGCTTATAAGTAATTTTCAAGTGATCGAATGATCAATACGAAACATTCGGAGTGGACATCAAATGACTGTCTTACACAAATCATGTAAGATGTTTCAAGGAAATTTTCACATGATCATCTTTTGACTTATTGTTTAGTTTCCAAAAAATAAATTGTTTCCAACTAAACTCGTCAAGAATAATGATGAACGTAGCTAAAGCAAAAAGCTTCCAACACATATTTCGAGAAATATATAAGCGAGTTAAAATCAGGTCGAAATATCAAATGTGTATAATGTAAAAGTCTATCTATCTATACGACTTAGTTTCAATAGGAGATAGAAAATAATAGACTTCTGAGTGATAGATATGTTTTAGTCTCCACATACCTTTTGTTGATCAAGTTCCTCCAAGCTCTTATCAGTAGATCTTCGTCTTCAATCGATGAACGCCGTGAAGTCTAAAGCTCAACTAAACATTATATCCTTATCTGAGATATAGCTATAAGTAGACTAGAAATCAAGACTTATAGTTTTGATCACCTAAACTAGACAAACAAGCTTGAGATAGCAACGCTTGCGAGTTCGACCGAGCAGTGCTCTAACAATCTCCCCATTTGTCAATTTTAGTGACAAAACTATCAATACATATGGATTACAAAATAAATAAACTTTGTAGCTTCTCATCCAACATGCTTGATTTCCTTGGTTCTTCAACGTTCCTTGAGTTCTTCGTCACTCCAAGTACTCCAGTAATTCTAAATGTATTCAACTCAGCATCATTGTTGTTGAAGATCCGTAGCCATAACAATAAGCAAACAATTGTTCTTAATTATTGTTATACAGTGTCATAGTATTATTACACAACATCAAAGTTCAATTGTATCACAACTTGGACAATAATACTATGGAGATATGTATCACTCCCCCTTATTCAATACTTCATCTCATAATGAAAACCACTCCCCCTTACATAATGATCCATAAACCATATGTATGTAATGTGAACTACAAAATAATTCTCCCCCTTTTGTCAATATAAATTGGCAAAGGTACGAAAACTAGCGGGATCATAATGAAATTCTCAAAGAGATTACTCATGACTAAAAGAGAACATATCAACTTGGTTTCGATGATTTCACATAGTTGAAACTTAGTGTATTCATCAGGGAGTTTATAAAGATACAAGATAACTCCTACAATATTCCACAGCCGCACTCCCCACAAAGATTTGGCAATTAAGCACAAGTTCAATTAAGAATTCCCCCCTATAAAATGTCATTCCCGAAAGAACAACAAGAGCGACCTTACTTTTACAAGAAAAGAAGGATTTCATTGGACATTAACAAATCACATGAAACATGAATTTGTATCAAGAAAACTCGAATAAATTAACCACAAGAGGCCTTAATGATTAATTTAATCGGAAATACTCAACATAAGAAAACTTACGGAGCCATACAGTACTTTCACATAAAAGTGGATCAGGGAAAGATCAATACTGCAGAATATTCAAAAGTTCATTCTATCTTTTATCAATATTTGCATAATGACATAATGGACTTAACTTTTGACATATATGAGATACTTATAGTTCACGGATGTAAACACACATATCCCATAATATTTTTGCAATATATAAAACCAATAAATATTAATACTGCAAAATCATCTTCCAAATAACTTATAGAATTTAAATAAATAAATCTAAAACATTGCAAGATGAAAATCGTTGGCAATAGCTATGTGTAATCACAATATTTTCTATTCCAAACCCTAGTTATCCTTCTTTAAACACAAGAATAAATTCTCATAAGAAGTTTCCTAGACAAAATAAAATCTAAGCTTCTTTGATAACTTCATACCTCTCCATGACACTATCATAAAAGGTATTATCGATATCCTTGATCCTTTTGACCGTACAAACTCCATGTTCATGAGTTAGAACATTCACCTTTCGATCAACAATGCGAGCAAGTTGTCTGCCTTTGATGCAATCAGAGATGGGCTTCTTCTGGTTCCGATTCAAGACCTTTTGATTTTCAAGGATTTTGGTCTGACCATCAATGAGATGATTTATTTGCAGTTGAAGGTTTGCAAATTCGACCTTTGAGTCATTCTGTGAATGAATTAAATCTTTGACAGATTCACCAATCCAGGAGTTGTACTCTTTCCTTGCAATCATCTTTTTCAAGACAAGTTATTGAACCGAACTGCATCCTTTGATGTCTTCTTACGTATCAAGATTTAACACTTCTTGAGATTTTGAAGAGTTTTCCATATATATATATATATATTTTAAACAGGGATGGAAAAAACAATATATAAAATATATGTTCGTGAACAAGAGAAGGAAACCCTTGTTATAGAAACCCTTATAAATTCTTTAAGAAAAAGATACGGACGTTCGCGGACCGGTTTAAGGAAAGTTAATGGGTCAGAAGGAATCCAAAATAAGGAAATATACTTTGTATTTCTACATGATGCAATAGTTACGAGGAGTCACGATATGACTTAACTTTTACAAATGAAGAAAGCACAAGAACAGGTGATAATATACAACAAACTTGAGCATCCTGCAAATATCATCCTTGCATCTCTCAAGTTAAAAACAAGGATGGACATACCTAGAATTAGGTAGCAGAGTGATATGTGAACCCACTACGAGAAATGAGGGAAAAGTTGTAAATACCTTCTGAGTGTTTGTTCTGTATATTGCTTACCTTCCTTTGATTATATCTCATTCCAGGAGAATTAGACATAAACCCTTTTGAATATCCATCAAGAGGATTTTTCTGAGGATTAAGTCTAGGACCTATAAAGATTGGTTCCAGAGGATCAGAATTGTGAGAATTTCATCTCCTAGACTTAGTTCTACCAGACTTATTCTCATAAACACTGGGAATGTGTAAATTTGTGGTGTAAGAGTTTGCACCATAAGGAGTAACACGATTCCTGTAGAGATTTCTAGATGAGTGACCTTGGAAATCCATTTTACGAGAGTACTGGTTTTCTGTAGGAATGAAATCCATTGTAGATGTCGGCAGACGATTTACTCTGTCGACAGTAAAAAGAAGTAGATTTTGAAGATAAGAAATATGTTTCTTTCTAGTAAAACAATGTAAAACATTGTGATTCCTTTTCCCACATAATGAACAAGTTCGTGGATAAGAAACGTTAAAAACATCTCGTTTTAGACTCATAGCCTTCTTGGAATTTTGTAAGTCACGTAACTGTTTCCTAGCAGGAAATTCCTTAGAAGAAGATTTCTCCATGCTAGGTAATTCTACTTGAGTATTAAGAAAAAGCACATAAGAAGACTTACTTACTAAAATAGAGTTTCCCCTTTTTAAGGAATTGCATTGTTTTTGGGCTAGTAAAAGAGATGCAACAAGTTTCCCTTTTTCAACACGACAGTTGTTCAATTCTGATGAATGAGTCTCAATTAAACGTTTTTCTCTAATTGAATCTTCTTTAACAATATCTTCAAGCATATTAATCTTTTCGCGTTGTAGAGTAGTTTCTTGAACAAGATTTTCGATATTGTTAGAAAAAGACTCAACGATGCTATAAAGTTCTCGTTCTCTATCAAGAAACTTCTCAAGTTCATGCTAAGCATATTTCTCTTCAAGAGATCTAATTTTAGACACTTGAACATCAATAATCTCAGCATATATTTTTCAAGTTTTGGTGAGTTCTATTTCAGATTCTGACATAGTGCCAACTGTCACTTTAGAGGAAATGTTATCAGAATCTGATAGCAAAAGTTTTCTACCTCGGAATTTGGAAGAATCGGCTAAGGAGTTATTCTTTGAGGTAATCCCAAGACATTTAGCATAGTCAACAACTTTGGAAGAAATTTCCACGTATGTAATTGCGAGATAAACTTTTGTCCACAAAAATCAGATTGCTACAAACACAGAATTATGAGGTATTAGCGTGTTTGCCTGCTCTGATACCAATTGAAAAAGCGGGGGTCTAACAACCATACCCAATATTTCTTTCGGCAATCTGTATGGACTAACTCCAATATAATTCCAAAAGAATCAACTAGACAACCAGACTCAATCAAGGAAGGAAATCCAAGAGTTATATCTCTTTCTCAAATTAATCACCAAATCAACAGGAATGAATCCGTGAACTGATTGGTATGAGAATAACTTGAACGGTACCAAAGACCAATGTTCAAGTGTCAATCAATTTCTATCAACAACCAAAGGTTGGATTTACCAATTGATTGAACTACGCACAACCTGTGATATTTCAATTATATAAACAAATATAATGCGGAAAATAAATAACACAGACACCAGAAATTTTGTTAACGAGGAAACTGCAAATGCAGAAAAACCCCTGGACATAGTCCAGTTTTGAACACCACACTGTATTAAGCCGCTACAGACACTAGCCTACAACAAGTTAACTTCAGTATGGAATGTAGTTGAGCCCTAACCAAGTCTCACACCGATTAAGGTACAGTCGCGTTCCTTACGTCTTTGAATCCCAGCAGGACTCTACGCACTGGATACTCTTAGTTGTGGGTGCTCTTAGCTGATCTCACCCACAACTAAGAGTTGCTACGACCCAAAGTCAGAGACTTTATAAACAAATCTGTCTCACATATATAAGTCTATTCTGATAGATAATTTTGTCTCCCACAGATATACCTAGTTTTGTTCTATCTTTTGATAAATCAAGGTGAACAAGAACCAATTAATAATCCGGTCTTATATTCCCGAAGAACAACCTAGAAATATCAATCACCTCACATTAACTTAACTATATGGTAGTAGAAGAAGTTATTGTGGAATCACAAAGAATGAGACGAAGAGCTTTGCGATTACTTTTTATATCTTACCTATCGGAGATAAATCTCGAGCAAATCTTAGAGAAGATAGTACCCAATACGATAGAACAAGTAAGATCATAACACGCAACAAAGAAAATAGTTTTGGTTGGCTTCAGAATCCCAATGAAGTCTTTAAGTCGTTAACCTATAATGATTTTAGGAAAGGAGAATCGACTCTAGTCGCAACTAGTATCACACGGAAGTGTGGGTATTAGGTTTTCCAATTTCTAGAGTTCTCCCTTATATAGTCTTCAAATCAGGGTATGATAGCTTAGATACAAAGCAATCAATATTCACCGTTAGATTAAAACCTGATTTAAGATTCAAGCTATGTTTGCTTAAAACCAAAGAAATATCTCTGCACCGTTAGACTGTCTTAGCTTGTTACACACAAATGAAATATACCTTCATTTAGATATGGGTAACCGTACCTAAACGTGTATATTGAGTTGGCTCAACAATAGTTAACCGAAGTTAGCCATATGAACACATTTGTATTAACCATATTCATCTAACACTTCTAGATCAAATGATAATCAAATGAATCTAATTGTTTTACTCATAGAGTTGTTCAATTGTTTATATTCTTATAGAAGTATATAAGACACAGTTGAAACAAAATCGGATTTGATTCATGATTGTAGAAAATACTTATACAAGAATCAATTCATGAACATTAAGCCACGGTTTGCAAATATTGCATTCCTTAATTTATTAATGTATTTGTTCATGAGTATGAAATCATACTTAACCGATTTTAGAACGTAACCAACTAAGTTTGCAAACGGGTACGCAAACTTAAGTTCCGGACTTTGGTCTTGTCCAACAGATCGCAAAACGGTATGTATATTGTCGTCCCGGACCTAACTCGGGCAGAACCGTTCGCATACTGGTATGCATACTTGGTTCCCGGACTTTAACCGTTAAAAATGTTCGCATACTGGTATGCAAACTTTGTTTCCAGACCTGAATCATACTACAACAGTTTGCATACTAGTATGCATACTGTGCTATATCCAGACAATGGTTAATTGTTCTAAACTTCCATTTCAATCATTGAAACATCCTTAGAAGACGACAATAGCTGTCTCACATAAACTATTAGCTTATAAGTAATTTTCAAGTGATCGAATGATTAATACGAAATATTCCGAGTCGACATCAAATGACCGTCTCACACAAATCATGTAAGATGTTTCAAGGCCATTTTCACATTATCATCTTTTGACTTATTGTTTAGTTTCCAACAAATAAATTGTTTCCAACTAAACTCGTCAAGAATACTGATGAACGTAGCTAAAGCAAAAAGCTTCCAACACATATTTCGAGAAATGTATAAGCGAGTTAAACTCAGCTCGAAATATCAAATGTGTATAATGTAAAAGTCTATATAGCTATACGACTTAGTCTCAATATGAGATAAAATAGAATAGACTTCTGAGTGATAGATAAGTTTTAGTCTCCACATACCTTTTGTTGATGAAGTTCCTCCAAGCTCTCCTCAATAGATCTTCATCTTCAATCGATGAACGTTGTGAAGTCTAAATCTCAACTACACATTCTATCCTAATCCGAGACATAGCTATAAGTAGACTAGAAATCAAGACTTATAGGTTTGATCACTTAAACTTGACAAACAAGCTTTAGATAGCAACGCTTGCGAGTTCGACCGAGCAGTGCTCTAACAAAGATCTACTTTGGTTTTTCTTATTTTAGTTACATTGGATTTCTTATTTCGATCCAGCTCTTCTTACTGGGATACGTGTTTGTTTTTTGGATTTTTGGTTGAAAGCGCTGGGTTTAGATGTGATCTTTAGTAAATGAGATAGCAGAGCAGTTACCCTCTTTCAGTGCTAATCCATGAGCAAATTAAAACTTCATCATCAGATTTTGCAGTATCATCTCCATGAAATCTAGGAAGATCCTCTGATTTCTTCTCTGATTTAGGTGGTGATCGATTTTTACTTTTCTATGTTTTAAGTTTATGTAAATTTCATGTTTTAGGTGTTCTATCGATTTAGGGTTTTCTACATCTAGTTTTGCTTCATATTTTAAATCTAGTATCATTTGCTTTCTTTCTTTTCTATCATATTCAGATCACTTTCTCTTCTATGTATGGCAACAACAACAACAAAAAAACACCAACAAGAACAACTTCAATTATAGCTAAGGAAAGAAAGGCAACTACAACAACTTTAAGTTCTTCAACAAGATCATCAACTACAACAACAACAAAAACTACAACGCTGATTCAAGCAGTCTCATTCCTATCTCAAAAGACTCTTTTAAAAAACCCTTTGTTACTCAAGCTACTGTTACTCAAGACTTTGTTATTTAGATTTAGATTAAGATTAAGATACTATGATTATGAAAACCTTAGTTCGTGTATTATGAGGGGTTTTCTTCCTCTTTTATTAAAAAAAAAACTTTAAAAGGGTTTTTACATGGAAGCTACAAAAGAAGATAAAAGTCTATTAAGCTCAATTAGACCACCAAGACTAAGATACGAGCCTAGAAGATAGTGCATTATCTCATAAATCATTAAAGAAGCTTTTTTAAAAGATGGAGTTCTTTCAAATCTTTGACTGCAGCTGATTCAGAAGAAGAAAATGATGATCACAATATTAATGAAGAATCATGGTTAGTTGACTCTCTGATTGGTTCTTGTTTAGTTCACATCAAATTCAATAACACCAAAAGCCAAGCTTCATTCAAGAAAATACCGATCAAGTTTCACTCTGAAAATTTGTAAGAACTTATTATCAACAGATTACATTATTTCGACAAACTCATCAACACACTAGTATTGGTTTCCTTCTTTTATTGTTGGTCTTCAAAAGTAAGAAGAGATGATGACCGTTTTTTCCAAGGTGCATTTTGTTGTTGTTCAATCCACGACATGAATGCTCTGTCCAACAAACAATGTCAATAAATAAAATTTTAACCATCATTGATCAATTATTTCTTTTTAAGCTAATCGACTATACAAGTTATTCTTAATTGCGTAAGAAGGCTAATAAATTTGAGAAACAACAAACATGAATAATGAAATCAAACATCAACCAAAAGGAACTGAGATAATTCATTAAATTTGATTTTTTGGATCGTGAACCTAAAAAAAAGATCTAAGCAACCTAAAAAAATTCAATTGAAGCACACAAAGAGAAATTGAAAAAGAAAATAGAAAAAGAAACGAGAGGAGCAACAAATTTTGAAAAAAGATGTAAAAAAAAAGAAACGAATGATATCTATCTCTGATTTGCTGATCTCTTCGTAAGCTTTTTGATTATCTCGCCTCCTTCTCTCGCCGAAGGAAAAGTTGCTTTCGCCTTTAAAAGAAAAAATCCAAATAAAACTTAATTTCACTATTTTGAGTCTGTGAGTAATTTTGCCAACCATCAAGTGGTCTGATGGTTGGCATGCTCCCTCCAACTGTGGAGGTAGGGATTCGAACCCCGTAATTGCCTGAAATAACTCATTATAAGGAGTTAAGGATGTGATAGACGCATTTATGTGTCTATTTTCATCTCTATTGTATATATTATTAGTACCCATTTTTGTACTTATTATGGTGTTTTATGTCTTTGTAGGTATTTTTAGAGAAATGAGCTCTTGCGACGAAATTGGCTCGTAAAGTGGTGCTTTACACCCCAGGATAGAGTACTAAAGGCACCCCAGAAATGCACCGGAAGCACCCCAGAAATACACCGAAGGAACCCCGAAAAAATGTTGAAAACACCCCAGGAAAAGTGTTAAAGGCACCCACCAAAATTACTTAAGGCACCCTAAAAATGGATAAGGGCGCCCCCAAGGCAGCCGAGCTGTTAAAGGCACCCGCGTTTTGGATTCAGGGCACTTCACCTTCATCGTTTGAAAAAAAAAAAATTGGCGGGAAAAAATTCATTTTTCTTCAGAATTTTCTGTTTGATTTTTGAAGGAGTTTTAGTGAGATTCAATCATTGATTTTGATTAGTATGAACGTGATATGCCCAAACAATGGTAGTATGAGTGTTCTAATGCGTTCAGTTGGGCTGAATTTTCGTCGGGAAGAAAATATTCAACCACGGAATAAAACGTGTTTGAACGTGCATGGATTGAGTTGTGATGGAGTTTGGTTGCTACAGAAGTGTGGAGGAGTCAAACAAGGAAGTTCTGGAGCGTGTATACGTCGAAAAGATGCGTAAGAACCTAAAACATAAAAGAAAATATTCATGAGTTAATGGTTGGATATCGAGAAGATTTTTGGGTTATTACGATATTATTCTTGCTCCTGTGACTATATAAAGGCTTTAGGAGACTCAAAGAAAGGATGGAGAGTTTAGGGGGAGAATAGGGAGACGTTTAGAGCATAAGAAATCGAAAAAATAAGTTACAGGAAAAATAAGTTTTCTGCTGGTGCAGAAAGTACGAAGAACATAAGACCCTTCAAGACCGTCGTTCTTCAACAGTGCCAGTGACGGTATTTCTTTATCGTTTTCTGTAACAGTTGATTCTGTAACAAATATAAGTGTTACAGAACCCGATTTTATTTATTTTTCTCCCATTTCATCATTTGTGAACCATTTTTGAGCATTAATAAAGATGAATTTTGAGCATGTTTCCATGATAATGATGAGCTAATTCTCGCATAATCAAGGCACGGAGGAAGCTATTTATGCATGAATAATTGGTAACCATTCTATTTTTCTCTAATTTATATTTTATAATTCACTCATTCACTACTTTGTAGAATTTTAATTGCTTGCATAATTTTTCCTAATTAGTTGTGATTCAATTAGATAGGTTATGCTTTGGTTAGATAATCTATGCTTAAGGGATACAATTAATGTTTGAGAATATGCTTGATAATTTGTGAATTAAGAAAAAGATATTTTAAAAATAATTAGAGTTTTGGAATTCTTATCATCGTTTATTCATGTGTAATAGTGGAATCTAGTGTCTTGGTTATTTTCACTCTAAAAAGAAACAAATTTGGATTAAAATTTTCTCTACTTTTAGTTTAAATAAATCTAAATTCAATTTCTTTCACAAGTCTTACGAACCTCATTCTTACCACTATCAAAATTATATCAGGATGCAGCCCAAGATCACTATTCCAAACTATCAACAACAACAAAAAATGAGTAATTTTTACCCAAAAAATGAAGGCCCACGTGAACTTTTCCGCCCATGGGTTTTGGGTGAAAAGGTATTTGAAAAATAGGCTTGATAGTAGTTTTCACTATTCCTAGATGTTAATTTGTACGAGTATTTCCTTCGTTCTTTGATGGATATTCCTAAAAATTTATATGAAGGCTGCGTACATGATGATTTTGTACTTTGCATTTCATTGTTATATAAATACCGATCAAAAAAAAATAAATTAATAACATTTATGACAGTGAAATCAACCATCTATATGTTGATTCTTAGCCAAATAAAACATGCTTCCAAAAATATATTTACATAATTCATGTAGAAACCTTTTAGATTCTAAAACAATACTTATTGGAAATTGGAAACGAAAATTAATAAATTTATTTTTGGGTCATGTGAACCTATGCATCCACGCATAGGATTAGAGTTAATTACCAATCATTATTTTACATTGGGTGAGGAGAAACAAATTTAATAGTCTCATCTATCGATGGAAATATCAATTTCCATTATTTGCCCTTAATTCTTTCTTTGTATCTCTCTAACTCATTGTCATCTTCATCCTCTCTTAAATTAAAACCTACAACTAATAATGGATATTCTGAATGCTAAAAAAAAAAATCAGTCAAAAACTATGTTTGCCAGTAGTATGAGAGAGGAAATCAACAAAAGTTAATCTATTATTAATCAAAATCATTAATTAAATTCCAGGAAAAATAAATAAATAATAAAAATCATTAATTTCTCACCCCATTCGATCTCAAAACTCCCAAAAAAAAAAATCAATCAAAATCAGTAATCTTCTTTTTAATTTTTTTCCCATTGAAAGCAACCTTTTTTGATCAGCCAAAGGAAATCATGAAAAAGTCCCAAAAAATTTAAATGTACCCAATTAGTTCTGAAATCAATAATTAAGATCCATGTATGTAAAAAGAAACTCCAAATAAACCTAAATAGTTAATAGTCTTTGATAAACTATCATGGCTATTCAAAATCTCTCATATGTATGGGGTATAATCTTCAAGGATTAAACTTCCCTTTAATTGCTTAATATAATAGATTAATTGCTTTCCTCTGTTGGTTTTAATGTTTTTGTAATGGGAAGAGAGAGACGTGATGGAGAGAAAGTGTTTAAAGTTAAACGGTGGAAGTTTATCTTTCATCATTTTAGCAAATAAAGTAAAAGATAAAAGGGCAATTAAGGAAACTAGAACGATATTTATTAGAGGAACGTATTTAAAATATTTACTCTGCAGTTTTCGAGAGAAAATTTATATTTCCAAAATAAAACTAACTAATTGATGAGCAGTTAACCTATGCACCCATGCATATATTTGCCTTTATTTTTTTCAAGGGATTTTCCTTTTACCTGATCAAAAAAATAATAATGAGTACTAATCCCCAGGTTATCCTAGACTAATCTACCAACCGAAAAGTCATGATCATCCATGTATAGCTAGTGTTTCTCGGCGCAGATATTAGAGCAAGAGTTTAATATGCATTGTTTTACTTCTTCTTGACCTGAAATAATTCATCACCAAGGGAAAGTAACAACAAACATTAACATGATCAGGATATGAACAAGAAAAAATTAATCAAAAGTATATATAGTTGTACTAACAAGCCAAAGATAATAGAGATCATACTCAGGTTTTGTTTATTAGCACACTTAGCGTATGCACAACCCATCCGGCAATAGGTATCATTATTTTCAGCAATGGAAACTTTATCACCAACACAATGTGCCCCTGTACATTTTATAAGACACCAGAAAATACCAAAACCAGGATGGTGGGCATCACATTTTTTCACGCAAGTATCATAACATTTACTAGCAGATGAATAACTAGTCTGCCCCAACAACATGATAACCACCATGACCGCAACGGCCTTCATCCTCCCTGTAATTGCGTATAACCTTGACAAAATCCTATAAATTTTCGCCCTCACCAACATCACTCTGCAAATTATGAAAATGACCACTCTCGACCAAAGACTAATTAATTTATACTGTAGAAAACAAATGGAGCATTCCTTTCAAGGACGACAGAATTAGAACAGGATGAAGGGTTTAAAATTTTATTACCATTCAGTGCACTCTAACTTTAGAAAATAGTTTAAAATTTTACAACCATTCACTGTACTCTAGTTTTAGAAAAAATCATTTATGCTTTAGAAATAAAATCAACTACGAAATTAACTACACATGCACCACCGTTTTAAGGAACCCTGTTTTAGGACATACGTAAAACTTTCAGGGCATACAAAACAATAACCCATCTTGGGTGACCTTATAAGGGGTACCCTATGGGTAGTTCAATTACCTATATACCCTTAATACAAAAATCTAAAATCAGTTTTCTAAAAAATCAAAATCAGTTTCCCTTAACATCTCTTCTTCTTCCTCCTCTAGCCGAACTCTTCCCCTCCCACGAAAAAAAAAAAATTTCATCACCGTGATTAATTGTCGATTCATAAAAATTTGATCATCGATTAAACTCAATTACATAATGACTCGTACAAAGAAAAGCAGGGACTAGGCAAACCAAATCGTCTTCTAATCCATCAATTGAAGAAGAAGAACCAATTGAAGATGAAGGTGTAGAAACTGAAAATCAACCACCAATTGAACCAGAAATTGAACCAACTGCATCTCCAACTCCGGAAATGAGGATAAGAAAGTAAGTTTTACAAACCCAATCTCCTATTTGATGTTTTTCATCGATTAAATGACGGTTACGGTGTTGGGTTCGTCTCAAAATTGAGTTGCGTTTTTAGCCGAACTGTTCTTCACAAAAGCTTCCTGTAAGTGTATATGAACAGTTCGGCATGAAATTTCATGAAATTTCAAGCCGAACCTAGTCACAGATAGAGATGCATAGGGGTTCAGCGTATTCGATAATCATAATATGTGCCGAACCTAGTACATTTATAAGGTTCGGCTCGTACGATATTCACAATATATGCCGAACCACTAAAAAATTCTGAACCCAACAATTCTCAGGAATATATATGATAATGTTCGGCTTGTATTCTACTTATGTAAAAAGCCGAACCATGTATTCCAAAAGGTTCGGCACTTACGATATTCACCAAATAAGCCGAACCTTTAACATTTTTTCTTCCAAAACTCTCAGGAGTAGGTTCGGCTCTTTATGACACTTTAAAACAAGCCGAACTAGGGTCTAGCAAATAGGCGAGAAGTAACAAAATAAAGGTTCGGCGGCTAACCATAACACTTTCAGCTAACCGAACTGTTCATCATTTGTCAATAACCAGGTGGGTTCGGCTGATAAATTTAAGCCGAACATATTCCTGGTTCGTCGAACCATAGTGAAAAATTAATTTTTTTTGATGATTTCAAGCTACAAAAGTGAGATTAAACATAAGATAGAAGTGTACCTGTGTATTAAAAGCATTGGGTTCTTCTTCTCCGAAAAAAATTTTCCTCAAAATTTTTCATCTACACAAATTTATAACTAAATTATCTTAATCACTAATCACTAATCACTAATCAGGATTATTAATAACTAATCATTAGTATTAACACTAATCCTAAAAGGGTAGATTTGTCATTACTAAAAATATTTGGTTAAGGGGTTATTGATTTTGATATTTACAACCAGTTTTTGTCTTTATTCGGTATGCCCTGAAAGTTTTACGTATGCCCTAAAACAGGGTTCTTTTTAAGTTGTATTTAGAGAAATCGTAGTCGCAGGGGCGGAGCCAACCCATTGCAAAGGTGTGCATTTGCACCCCTGCCCAGCTGGCTCCAAAGCTTATTTTAGGCCCAATTGCTAATATTTATCTATATCCAAGCCTATTTTTGCTTCTTTGCACCCCTAAAACAAATTTGCACCCGATAGCAAAATTTTGCACCTCCAACCCATAATTCTTGGTTCCGCCCTTGCGTAGTCGTGTTGTTAAAAGCAAGATTTGGCAAAAGAAAATGAAGCGCATCGAGGGGAGCTAATAAGCCAAATAGCTAGGCCAAATGTGGCAGCCAGATTTAGCAATCGTTAAATATAGCTAGACGGCATTACAATGTGTGTCTACAGCCGAACGTAAGCATTAGGAGCGTCCAAAGGCAGACGCTTATATAAGTTGCATCTGAGAGTGAGATAGCTATTGTTATTAGCATCCGAGAGCGAGACGCACATATAAATTTCGTCAAAAATGAGGAGACAGATTTATTATTAGCTTTTGATTTTCAGAAGGATTTATTATGAGACATATTTATTAGCGTTTAGGTATAGCAGTTCGTCGACCATTGTGTCTTAATCGAAAAAGCCAAATCTAAAAGCTAAATTTAGCTTCGCTATTTGGCTTTATAGCAACTCATGGCTGCAACAAAGTAACACCAAAAACCAAGTTCAATTCAAGAAAACCCCAATCAAGTTTCACTCTAAAAAAACTGTAAACTCACTACCAACAGATTACATTAATTCGACAAATTTGTAAGCACACTAGCATTCCTTGGTTTCCTTCCTCTCTTGTTGGTCTTCATAAGTAAGAAGAGATGAGAACCATTTTTTCCAAGGTGCATTCTGTTGCTGTTCAATCCATGACATGAATGCACTGTCTAACAAACAAAACATGTTGACATAAAGAAGTTGATATATTACCGGAATGAATCGAAAATTCACAAACTGGAGGATTGGTCCAAATGCAAGCCCTACAGCCAATGCAGGTATAAGATCCCTCTTAACATCTTCTTGAACTTGAGCTACACTCTTGCCAGTAGAAAATCCTATGTAAGTGAAGAATGTGACCCCATATAGTGGTCCGAAAATCAAACCATCGAGTGCCAGTTTACCGGCAACAAATCGTAACGATGTTGGTTGGTATTTTAGTCTTGATCTCATCAGTCTATCTAGACCTTCATACCTTCATCAAAACATAACGGACAGTTCAATTTATCTACTGTACTTGGGAATATGCATAGAGACTCTTACAATATGTTTGATGATCAGAGAAAGCAGATAACAATTCAAGCAGTGAAATTGGGAGGAGAAAAACATACCAGAAATGGCCGGTTGGACCAACAAATCCAAAACCAAAACCGCTAGTGATAGCTGCTCTTTTCCAGTTAACCTTGAATTGTTCATCATCATCGTCCTGTTATAAAGTTAAGTCGTAGATAGAATTCCAGATGTGAGGGAAAAAATGAATACCCAGTTTTCCATTGAAATCAATAGATACCAAATCAGTAGAAAATTCTAAATTAAACACCAGATCAGTGAAATATTTACATGGGTTTGATTTGGTTTTATCCTTCTAGACTGAGTTATGATCTGAGCAGCAGTATCTCCAAGTCCCCATAGAATACCAGAACTGATGATTTGGGTCTTCACTGGATGAACAGCCAAACATGTCTGATACCATTTCCAGACCTTCAACATCACGAAATTTTAAGAAAATCAATTGATGAGTTCGTTCAAAGATAGTTTGAGGATTGAGAATTTCGGGTTCTTGCAGAAGAAATCAATTGCAGGGGATTTTAATGGAGTGATGATGATTGAGTTGGTCTAATGGGAAAGGGTTACTTAAAAGAGATGATATAAAAATTGAAGACCGGAGAGCTTTTGCCGACATCAACGTGATACACGTGGAAAAGACTAACGTCATGTTCACTTTGTGCACTGACCAAATAGTGGCCACAGTATACGGAGGTCGTCCTATACTATTCAAAAAAAGTGCTAGTGAACTTGGGGTGGTTGTTGTAGTAATTCTTGAATATCTTATTGACCCGTCGCTGTCGTGATTCCAAACAAATTTCACAAGCTTTGGTAGTGTATTACGCTTGGCCGGTGTCGATTGTAGTATCATCGTAAAGTCACTGATTAATTATTCCAGTGATTTCATTTCAAAACTCGTTAGCACCAAATTCTTTACAGATTAAAATATATTATTCTTTCATAAGAAAATTCTTTCATAGGACAAAATTATGTCTAAGGGTTTTGAGGCTTTACATCGTAGCGGAGAGAATTTGTATGTTGCTACTTGTAGAGCAGCTCCATTGGTGTATATGTGAAAATGCTAATCCCATGTAGATTTGGCGACACTAGAGAAAGAGAAAAATCTCCCCGAAGGATTATTATTTTTGTACGAAAGTTTTTTTGAGATGTCAAATAATTTTAATTAATCCATGAGCCAGAGAGGACCGTGTGAATAGTGAAAACACAAGATAAGCGCACAGAAAAAATCATAATGCGCTTTGACAAGATTAATCTGCAACATCTAATTCATTTTGCAAGGAATGATATATCATTTATTTTTGCTAGCTTTTCTAATTAGAACTAGATTTATGCCCGTGCTATGCACCGGACATATTTTTTCTTTTAACTTAGTGTGCTCAGGTCTTCGCCCGTCCCGTGGCAATGTATATTTGATTTGGTGTGGCGATGCATTTAAATTTGGTATGGCGGGTCAAATACATTAAATAGGTGGAGAATATGTGCATATTTTATTTATTTTTTTCTTTTAACTTGGTGTGTGTGAGGCTTTGCTCTTTCCCGTGGAAATGTATTTTTGATTTGGTGTGAGCGGGTTTCGCCCCGCCCCGTGGCGCATTTTTGATTTGGTGTGCGCGGGGGGCTTCGTCCCCCGTGGCGAGGTATTTTTTATTTGGTGTGGCGGGGCAATTACATTAAATAGGTGGAGAATGTGTTCAGATTTTATTTATTTATTCCTTTTTAATTTGGTGTTTATTATTTGTTGTGCGCGAGGCTTCGCCCCGCCCCGTGGCGATGCATTTTTGATTTGGTGTGGCGGGGTAAATACATTAAATAAGTAGAGAATATGTGCAGATTTTATTTTATTTTCCTTTTAACTTAGTGTGCGTGGGGCTTCGCTCTGCCCCGTGGCAATGCATTTTTGATTTGGTGTGCGCGGGGTTTCGCCCCGCCCAATGGCATTACATTTTTGATTTAGTGTGCGTGGGGCTTCTCCCCGCCCCGTGGCGATGTATTTTTGATTTGGTGTGGCGAGGCAAATACATTAAATAGGTGGAGAATGTGTGCAGATTTCATTTATTTTTTCCTTTTATTTTCGCAGAAGATATGTGGATTTTTTTTTACCTTTTATATATTAATTTTGACAAAAGAGTCCTAGCATAGTAGTTACTCAATTTCCAAACTGAATTTGGACTTCCATAAAATTCCAAACACAGTAAATTAGGTTTTCCTTTTAAGTTTGTAAATTATATGTTGCCAAGTGTCTTCACCTAAATATTATCACGGCATGAATTCCAAATTAAATTTGGTTTCCTTTTTTTAATCTTTTTTCTATTCTTTTTGAACCAATCATATGTTACCAAGTGTCCTCACCAAAACTTTCGTTTCACAAAAATAAAAAAGAGAGGCATATTTAGGCCAATAGGAAGTGAGGGTTTCCTCACCATTCAATGTGGGAGTTTTATTTGTCTAGGCCTTTAAGTCTTTAGATGGTTTCGGAAGATAAAGAAAACAACTATCTAATTAGATTGGTTTGGTGCATTCATCAGAGCAAGAGTTAACTAGAATGCAATGTCAGTTGGCACACTGTCAATAATGTTCTTCAAAACTCTGGTTTTGGTCCAAAACGGGTGAAGTGGTGTGTCAATTCTGTTCAGCACTCTTGAAAAAGCGGGGGTCTAACAACCACACCCAATATTTCGCTTAGCAATCCGTATGGACTAACTCCAATATACTTTCAAGAGAATTAACTAGACAGTCAGACTCAATCTTAAGAAAAGTATATCCAATAGTTATATCTCTATTTCTCAATTCAATCTGCAATCAAACAAATAGGAATTTGAGAGCCCGATTGAATATAAGAAATAACTTGGACGGTATCAAAAACCAATATCTAAGTGTCAATCAATGTAATCAACAACCCAAAGTTCGGATTCACAATTGATTGAACTTACGCATCCTGTGATATTTTAATTATATAAATATATAATGCGGAAAAGAAATAACACAGACACCAGAAATATTGTTAACGAGGAAACCACAAATGCAGAAAAACCCCGGGACCTAGTCCATATTTGAACACCACATTGTATTAAGCCGCTACAGACACTAGCCTACTCCAAGTTAACTTTGGACTGGAATGTAGTTGAGCCCTAACCAATCTCACATTGATCAAGGTACAGTCGCGTTCCTTACGCCTTTGAATCCCAGCAGGACTCTACGCACTTGATTCCCTTAGCCGATCTCACCCACAACTAAGAGTTGCTACGACCCAAAGTCGAAGACTTGATAAACCAATCTGTCTCACACAGAAAAGTCTATTGAATAGATAAATCTGCCTCCCACAGAAATACCTAGAAGTTTTGTTCCGTCTTTTGATAAATCAAGGTGAACAGGAACTAATTGATATACCGGATTTATATTCCCGAAGAACAGCTTAGAAATATCAATCACCTCACAATAATCTTAATCATATGGTAGCGAAACAAGATATTGTAGAATCACAAACGATGAGACGAAGATGTTTGTGACTACTTTTTATCTTGCCTATCAGAGAATAAATCTCGAGAAAATCTTAAAGAAGATAGTACTCAATACGATAGAAAATAGCAAGATCAGAACACGTAACAACAGATAAAATAGTTGGGTCTGGCCTCACAATCCCAATGAAGTCTTCAAGTCGTTAACCTACAGGGTTTCTTGAAAAACCTAAGGTTAAAGGAGAATCGACTCTAGTCGCAACTAGTATCACACAGGAGGTGTGGGGATTAGGTTTCCCAGTTGCTATAGTTCTTCTTTATATAGTCTTCAAATCAGGGTTTGCAATCTAAGTTACCTTGGTAACAAAGCATTCGATATTCACCGTTAGATGAAAACTTGATTAGACTTAAGCTAATATCTTTCAACTGTTAGATCGAACTTAGCTTATTACACACAAATGAAAAGTGACTTCATTTAGATATGGGTAACCGTACCTAAATTTGTACACCTTGTTGGCTCAACAATAGTTAACCGAAGTTAGCCATATGATCACTTTCATATCAACCATATTCATCTTAACCATAACTAGTTCAAGTGACTCAAATGAAACTAGTTCTAGAGTTGTTCAATTGTTTATATTCTCATAAAAGTATACAAGACACAATTGAAGAAAAATCGATTTTGATTCACTCGAATCAATTCATGAACATTATAGCCACGGTTTGCAAAAGATTGCATTCCTTATTATATAAATGTATTAGTTCATGAACAAACCGATATTAGAACATAACCCACTCAAGTATGCAAACGGGTACGCATACCTAAGTAGCCTGACTTGGACTATGTTCGCCAGTATGCAAACGGGTACGCATACTGTCGCACACTTCCAAACTTCAGTTGAACCCAGTACGCGTACAGGTACGTATACTTTAGTACCCGGACTTCAACTGACTTCGCCAGTACCCGTACAGGTACGCATACTCTATCTCCCGGATTTTACCTGACCAAGCAGTACGCATACGGGTATGCATACTAAGTTCCGGTCTTGGACCAACACATATGCAAGTACGCATACTGTGCTTATAATCCAGTCATGGTTAAGTATTCTAAATTCCCATTTCAATCATTGAAACATTCTCGGAAGACGACAATAGCTGTCTCACACAAACTATTAGCTTCAAAGCAATTTTCAAGTGATCGAATGATCAATACGAAACATTCCGAGTCTACATCAAATAACTGTCTCATACAAATCATGTAAGATGCTACAAGGCGATTTTCACATGATCATATTTTGACTTTCGTCAAGAATATAAGATGAACTTGGTTAGAGCAAAAGCTTACCAACACATATTTCGAGAAATATGTAAGAGAGTTAAACTCAGCTCGAAATATCAAAAGTGTATAAACTGAAAACTATATTGTTATACGACTTTTGTCTCAAGAAGGAGATAGAGTAGAAATAGAGTTTCTGAGTGATAGATGAGTTCAAGTCTTCACATACCTTTTTGTTGATGAAGTTCCACAAGCTCACCTTAATAGTTCTTCGTCTTCAATCGATGAACGTCGTGAAGTCTAAAGCTCAACTATACAATATATCCTAATCCGAGACTTAACCGTAGATAGACTAGAAATCAAGACTTATAGTTTTGGCAACTAAACTTGACAAACAAGCTTGAGATAACAACGTTTGCGAGTTCGACCGAGCAATGCTCTAACAGTCTCATCTTTGTGATTCCACAATAACTTGTTCTACTACCATATAGTTAAGTTATTGTGAGGTGATTGATATTTCTAGGCTGTTTTTCGGAAATATAAGACCGGATTATCAATTGGTTACTGTTCACCTTGATTTATCGAAAGACGGAACAAACTCCTTAGGTATTTCTGTGGGAGACAGATTTATATATTAAAATTGACTTTTGTCTCCTCATATATCAAATGTGTATAATCGAAGTCCATATAGCTATACGACTTTTGTATCAAATAGGAGATAGAGTAGATAGACTTTTGAGTGATAGATGAGTTCAAGTCTCCGCATACCTTGTGTTGATGAAGTTCCACAAGCTCCCATTAGTAGTTCTTCCTCTTAAATCTATGAACGCCGTGAAGTCTAATGCTCAACTACACTTTCTATCCTAATCCGAGGCTTAGCTATAAGTAGACTAGAAATCAAGACTTATAGTTTTTGCAACTAAACTTGACAACAAGCTTGAGATAACAACGCTTGCGAGTTCGACCGAGCAGTGCTCTAATAATTCTCTCCTGATCAATGGAAGCTCAACCAGAAAATTCAAACCTCAAAAAGGACTAAGACAAGGTGACCCGTTGTCACCTTTTCTTTTCATTTTGGTTGCAGAAATCTTCTCAAAGCTCATGAAAAATGCAGTTCAATTGAACATGATCTCAGTCTTTTCAATAAACTCAGTGCAATTCTCTCATCTCCACTTTGTTGAAGATACTCTGGTTTTTCTAGATGGAATACATGAAGAAGCTGAAAATTTATTACTAATCTTGCAAATTTTTGAAGCCATCATAGGACTAAGTGTCAACTTTCACAAAAGTGTTGTCATAAGCATGGGAGCAGATAACAAGATAGAAGAGATAGCTGACATCTTAAAATGCAAGATTGAAAAACTCCTTTTAAAGTATTTGGGTATGGAAGTTGGAACCAAAGCAAGAGATAGTTCAATTTGGGATGCAGTCATAGAAAAATTCCAAAAGAAGTTGGCACTGTGGAAAATAAGATTCTTCACAAAAGCGGGAAGAATTCAGCTCATCAAATCCACACTCTCAAGCTTACCAATATATTATATGTTCATCTTCTACATGTCAGCAGCAGTTGAGAAAAAATTGAACCAAATTATGAGGAACTTCCTCTGGGGTTTAACTTATGACAAGAAAAAAATTAGTTGGGTGGCTTCGAAAAGAATATGCAAACCAAAGAGTTTAGGAGGTTTGGGGATCAGAAACTTAAAGCTCACAAACAGAGCTATGTTAGCCAAATGGACATGGAGGTTTCCAAGGAAAAAGGCACAACTCTGGAGTAGGATTGTAAAGGAAAAAATGGGTTCAAATCAAGAAGACTTGTGGGTTAAAGACTCAACTGCCATTCAAGGAAAAGGAATCGGGTCGGGAATTCAAAACAAAAGCACATTGTGGAAGCAATTACAAACACATCAGTGGCTAAAGGGAATGCAATTAAATTTTGGTGGGACACTTGGAAAGGAAACCAATCTCTCAAAATCTCTTTTCCTAATATCTTTAAGTTATCAAAACAGAAAAATGGCTCTATAAAGGATATGGTGGAAAATGGTGCATGAAACTTAAAGCTGAGAAGAAATCTAACTGCAACTGAAATTTCAGAGATGTTGCAAATGTTTGAGCTGCTTGGAAATCCACCAACTTTATGTGAGGGTAAATAACCCGATGGCCACGTGTCAACATCTCAAGGGATAATTTCATGATAAGATGATAAGGTGAAAACATCGAATCATACTCTATAAAGATGATTTCATCTGAATCGAGACACCTGCTACAAGCGTTACATGAATGACGCGTGTGAGGAGTGGTCTAATCGATCCAGACGATCAATTCTAAAAAGAAGGACTGCATTTAATGAAGGATCAGAAGAGACGTGGGCGAATTTACATCGTACCAGAAGGCTCGGGCGATCTATACTACAACCCATAGGTGACACAACACGAGGTTCTCTAAGAAGGAGCTACACGATGATAAACAGGGCCAGATAACTCGGAGGGAGAACCAAGCAGGCCATCACGAGGGATAGTATAGAGTTCGTCCAAAGCAACGAGGAGATGCACGATAGCTCCGTCATCTCGGAGAGACCAGGCCTTTACGAGTACAATTTGCCTATAAATACAAGTCCATGTACAAGGAAATGGACAACTTATGTAATACTAGATGGTATTTCTACAGAGAATTCCTGAGAGAGATCTAAATAAAGAGAGAGTGAGAAATCTAAGTGATATTTGTAGCTCTTTCAAGGGTAAGACCCTAATCAATAAAAAAAAAACTTCTTTCCCGTGGACGTAGGTCTTCATGGCCGAACCACGTTATATGCTTGTGTTAATCTTTACTTTTATGTTCTTTACATTATGTTTGTCTTTGAATCTTGAATGTTAGTAGCTTTACATCCTTTAGATCTACTTGGGTGTAGTCATCAGAAAAGATGCAACTACATTTTGGCGCTAGAAACAGGGAGGTATGAAGATCTATTCTACCTCCCTAGTAACAGCTCTATATTGTTTCAATAATCTCCTTGAGAGAAGTGGCTTTCATACCACTGTGTAGAACTCTGTTATAATTTATGAGTAGAGCTCGGACTCAACACAGCCTACACGATCTGTGAAGTCTTGAAGACCCTAAAAATCAACAGATCTACATCTTTTTCACTGATTTTCTTCAAAATTTTCATCCTTTTAGGGTTTTTTATATCTTCCTCAAGATGCTCAGGAGAGTTGAAGATCGTAGTGAAAATGGAGTTTTAAACACTTCGGCGCTCAAACGATCTCCTCCATGAAAGGGATGGGAAGAAGTTTTAGTCAGTAAACTTCATAAGGGAAAATATTGTCCTATGAAAGCTGAAAAGACGAATTGTTCATGATGTTCTTCATCTTCTAAGAAACTCAAGATAATCCACAATCTTCTTCTTAGAAATCTAACTCTAAGTCAAGGGGAAGGGTTAATGAGTACATAATCATTCATCAAACTCAAAGTTTGTTCAAAATCAAAAGTTTAAAGATGATGATAAATATTTCCTAAAATGGGAAGATATGCTCAATAGTCATAAACTTGACTTTTTCCTAGTAAAAGTATGACGTGTAGAAGGAGGTATTTTTCTCAAGTAGAGAGACAAACAAAACACCTTTTCCCCATCACCGAAACCTTGTGCAAGTAGGGAATGTTTTGACATCTTCGCATGTCTCCAAAATTTACTGCAAAGTCTTCCTGTACTTATCTGTCCAGTCTGAACTATGACTTAGTAATTACACATGACCTGCAAATCTAGGGTCCCACTTTTCTATAAGAAAAGACAAGTTGAGAATTATTGCATATATCGCAGGTAAGGCGATGGTGACGAGACGATCCACTCGCACGAGCCAAGGTGAAACTGGTGGAGCCCTATCTGGAGGCCTAGACGAGATGGAGCTCGGTGAAACTATGCACAACAGTGTACTCCTAGGAGAGGGACAACTGGATAACCAATATCAGGAGGGGTTAACTGATAACTCTAGCTCTGACGAAGAGGGAAATCCCTTCGAAAGACATAATGATATCCATTTAACTCAACCAGGAGGGTTGAATCGTTTGCCAAGGAAAACAGTAAACAATGAGGAGAAGGAAGGAGAACCTTCTAACCTCGGCGATACCGCTGTTACTATCGCAGCCATCCTGAAAGCTCAAGAGGCGCAGGATGAGAGAATGAAAAAGTTAGAGAGACGTAACAGGAGGCTAGAACGGAGAAACCGCAGGCTGAAACGCAAAACAAAGAAAAATGTGCCACTCACTACCATAGAGGAGACCCCCGAGGAGGAGTATCCTTTTGAGAACTTACAGGACGATGAGCGAGTGCATATCCATGACACCTAGGATGAGGAAACAGGAGTTCGCTTTCCGAAAGGAAGCCGAGAAGTCCTAAACGAGGAAGAAAGCTCATCCGAGGGATCGTCCGATGTCGATCCCAAGCATAGACGAGAAAAGAAAAAGGAGGAAGGGGTAAAAACCAACTACACGGCCGAGAACCGCGCAGTCATAGACTCCAAGCGAGGGGATACTTCAAAGTCAACTCGTTCTAAAATAGTGACGTATGCCGAGCAATCAGAAGAGGATTCAGGGCGATCAAGATATCGCCATCCAGAAGCTTCCTACTCGCCCGAAAGAGCGCAAGGACGAAGGAAGAAGGACGAAACGAGGCACAATTATGACCAATTACAAGCCCGACTCTGTCAACTCGAAGCGATGTGCAGAGAGGCTACAGGAAAACAAGAAGGAAAAAAGTTGAAGGAAGTACTGCAAGAGGATGGACAGTCTCCCTTATCGGAGAGTCTACAAGCCCAACCATTTCCAAGGAAATGCTCGCTCCCAACATTTGCAACTCCCTTCAATGGGACCGGCGATGCAATCGAACATCTCAGATCCTACCGCAGTACACTGACACAGTGGAGTCACTACGAGGTAGTGATGTGTAGGTTATTTCCATACAGTCTAAAAGACGAGGCCCTAATGTGGTTCAATAACCTTCCAAAGGCATCGGTTAAATCGTTTGACCATCTATCCGAGTTGTTCTTAGAAACATACATACATAACAGCCAAGTCAAACCCGAAATTGACATGCTGTTCTAGTTAACCAGGGGACCAAACGAGTCACTCCGCTCTCTGGTAACTCGTTGGAGAAAATTATGTGCCGAGATCGGAAGAGTCCCAGAGGCCTATGCGATCTTGGGCTTTAAAAATAGTCTAAGAAAGACGAACCCCATATTTGTCCACATGTACGAGACTATGCCACCCAATCTAGGGAAACTGAGAGAGATTCAAGAGGATTACATAGCCCTTGAAGAACTCCAAGACGGTACTGATGACAAATTGGTAAAAGGAACCAATAGAGGAGCAAATGTGGTAGAACCACGGAACCCTCAAGCGTAAGCCCAAGGAGCAGGGCGATCCAACAACTGATCTACCCAGTTCGATAAACATCGAAGTGGAGGATTGAAAGGGTGAGACCAAGCCCAATAAAAGAAGGTAAAGTTCGTAGACCCAGTCTACACGAAACTAAACACACCTATATCCGAGATCTTTAAGAATATCGATGGGAAATGTAAGATCACATACCCATGGAATAGAGGACAGCAGCCCGAGCGCGTTAAGAATAGAACAGACTTCCACGAGTTTCACCAGTTCTATAGCCACACGACGGACTCGTGCAGAGATCTGAAGAAGATGGTGCAAGACATGATTGATGAAGGAAAACTCGAGGAGTACATCGCACAGCCAGCGATCCAACCAATGGTGGGAACACCCGTACATCGCGTAGAAATACCACGTGAGGCACAATACTTGGGATGCAATACGATATCGCACTCAGCTATAACTGCTCCCACACCTGAAGGAAGTATTACATGATGAATCCACAAGCAAAACTTCGAAGGTGACGAAGTCTTCAGTGTGGCAAAAGAACCTCCCATGCCTAAAATACTAATAGACGGAGGAAGTTCTGTCGAAATCTTGTTTTATGAAACATTCAAGCAAATGGGTCTTAGAGACGAATGCCTAATCCCTTCTACCTATAACATATTTGGCTTCAATGGCTCATCGACCCGTCCAAGAGGCGAGGTCACCTTATAAATTCGAGTAGGAAAAATCCTCACTCTAACCGCTTTCTGTGTAGTAGATGTACTTTCACCCTACACAGCCATTGTCGGGCGATCCTGGGTCCATGGGATCAAAGGAGTTGCCTCGACCTACCATCAGAGACTAAGGTTTCCAACACCCGATGGGATCGCAGAGATCGTTGGAGACTCAGGCGAAGCTAAGTACTGTTACAACATGGACGTACAGAATGACGAAAACAGGATAAAACCCCCAAAAGCAAAGGAGAAAAGGGCCAAGAATGCTAAAATCCAGGCTGATATCAATGCTTACATAGCAGTGACAAGCAAAGCAAGACACTCGAATAACGTACTAGCCTCGAACAATGTCCCATCCTTGGATTTATCCAAGGAGCTCTTCTAGCAACTACAGGACCTCTCCAATGATGGAGAGCTCAAGACAAACCTATTGGCCTCATAACCCGCAAAGGGAATAAACGACAGAACAACCAAAAACCTGGGAATGGTTAAGATTGCAACTCTCCTCGACAAAGAGGAAGAAGAAAAGCTCGTACGAGCATCAAAAGAATACTCAAATGCCTCTGCAAGACACATGGGAGGTATGCCTGGGATAGATCCATAAGTATGCCAAGACCACTTGAAAGAATATCCAAAGCACAAGCCTATGAGGCAAAAGATGCGAAAGGTGACACCGGAGTATCACAAGGCAATTCAAAATGAACTAAAGAAAACGGAGGCATCAGAAGTCATCTGAGGAGAACAAATGCCCAACATGGTGATGATACCGAAGAAAAATGAAGAAGTACGACTTTTCATTAATAGGACTTGTCCAAAGGACATCTTTCCGATTCCCGATATCGATCAGCTTGTTGAAGCCACATCTGAATACGGACTACTGTCCCTAATAGACGGATACTCGGGTTATAACTGAATCTCACTCGGCGAGAAAAATCAGGAGCATAATGCCTTCTCCACTCCCTGAAGTCTAAACGGTTACCCTAACGAAGCTATCGCTGACATGCTCAGGATGAAGCTAGACGAACACGGGACTAGCCGATGTGAACAACTACGCAATGTACTACGGGCCTATCGGACCACACGAAGATGAGCAACAAGGACGACCCCCTTCGTTCTCATATGTGGTATAGAAGCGATCGTACCAACTGAAGCGATACTCGCTGAGATAGACAACCTCGAGGAAAACCGAGAAATAGTCCTCCGCAGAATGGAAAATACCATTGGAGGTCAGCCCGAGAATACAACGAACGTGTCCATCAGAGGCGATTTTGCCCAGGCGACTAAGTCTGGCGCGAGATCCCACCATACCAGCGCGAGGCAGGAAAATTTACTCCCATCTTGGAAGGACCACTCACAGTCATCGCCAAGGCATGCGATAGAACACACAGATTGCTCAAACCTAATAGGGAAGAACTAGAGCGCCCCCAGAACATCAAATACCTCAAGCAATACAATGCTTAAACAGCTCATCGCTTAGGAAGATAAAATCTGAAAATAGGATTCGAATCCTTACTTGTAAAAGGTCATGAAACCTTACTTGAATGTACTAAGGGCTTACGGACCCTCTTTTGAGAATAATAAAATTACTCCTTTTGTGTACTTATTTCTTGCAATTTTCTGCACCCCTTTTTCGATTCACTTTGATTTATTTATTTTTATTGCAATTTTTTGCTTTTTGTTTTATTTGTTCTTACATAATCATACCATCTTTGCATTATCACAAAAGCCCATCAAGATTATGGCACGATGCTAGCCACACCTTCCATTCTACAATGAATGATACGGGTAAAATACCTAAGCTGCCCGAGACGGACACAGACCTAAGGCAATGCCGTCTAGCCGAATGAAGCAAGATGAAGCGGGGGACACCCTAAGATACTTTAAACGGAAATAGACCTAAGGTAATGCCATAACGATCGCGAATCGGGTGATGTCCTGCCATAACAGGAGATATCCAGAATCAAGGTACTTACCTTTGTCTAAGGCAAGAATCACTTGACCGAGATATTTCCCTCCAAACAATGGTTAATAAACAAGTGACTCACACAACTGATCACTTAACCTTGGGGCAAGTGTAACCTAAATAGGACACTATTATTAAAAAAAAAACCAAGCCCATAAAGGCACCAGACCAAGGCGAGAAGAGGAATGTGTTATGCCAAAAGCCCAACACCGTAAGAGATGCCCTATCCAATTAAGGAACTGATCACTCCTTGGCTTTGTCACCTATGGTTGGACCAACAACATGCACAAAACCCCCCGGGAGCCACAAAAATACACACATCATGTGATGTAATTCAACTAAGGAAATTATCACCCATATAAACAACTATTTCAAAAGAAAATATCATTGCCTCCCACATGTGAGGACTTATCAAAGTATGTGTAGCAAAATAATGCCTCCAACACAGAAGAGGACTCGGTTAGCGTACTGACCAGTCAAACCAATTACACGTTTCCTCGCAAGGAGCACGAGGACTTACCAAATAATGTCTTCCCAAAAATTACCTCAAAAAAAACACGAGGTTTAAACAGAAAAAGGAGAAAACAAGAAGTTCTTTGAAAAGCAAAGCTTATATGAGCAAAAGAACTGACTGACTTAAACCTACCCATCGCCAGGCGCACCTTGCTCAATATCCACCCGATCCTCGCCCTCGGTAGTTCCAGGAGCAGCTTGCTCGGAATCGAGCTCGACAGGCGGAGGTTGAACCACAACATTGGCAGCAGCAGCGACCCTTTGACACTCACGAAGGACGGAAGTTCTGCAGGCATTCGTTATCATAAGCTTATACTCAGCATGAAGATTGCTCAACTTACGATTCTTATCAGCACGCTCAGCCTCCATCTCTTCCTCATGGTTGCTCACCAATTCATTAAGCTCTTCGTCGAGACTTTGTTTTGCCACCTTCACTTCCTCCAATTGCCTCTCCAACTCCGCATTACGCTTACGAGCCTCTGCAAGAGAAGTAAAAGGAGAGAGTCAATATAACAGAAATAACTCATAAAAGCATAAGGTGAATGAAAATCAAAAGCCATTAATATGTAACCTTCATGTTCAATTAAAACAGAAGCTAAGGTCTGTTCCACTTGGGCCTTTTGATTATCTAAAGCACTAATCTGCGCTTCAACAGGAGTTATGGCAGCATCGCCAGCCGGGCACGATAACATATGTCTATCACGCTCCTTTTCAAGCTGGACAAATTCTCGCTTGAGACGTGCTAACTCTTCTCTGTCATCCTCCGCCTGCGCAAGCAGGGGCATGTGGTCTGATTTCCACTCAATCAGCCCATCCTTTTGAGTTTGGAGGAGCTTGATCTCATCTGAGCGAGCTACAACCACTTGCTTAACTTTATCTAGCATCGCACGAAGCTCAACGATGCGATCTCGATGAACATCCACATCCTTATGAAGTTGTGCATTCTCATGTTCTAAGGAATCAATCTTGCACTGGCGAGAGATCATATCGAGCCTCAGATTGCACAGTTCCCTAGCATGCATATGACCAGTATTATCTACCTTCTCCTCCAAACGTTTGATGGTGGCTACCAATAGAGGGGACTAATTCAGAACTCTAGAACCTACTATGGAGATGAAAACTTAGACAAAGGAAAAAATAAATACCTTCCAGATCTTTTTTATCTTGGAGAAAGGACAAAGCCTCTTGCTTGGCCATCTCCACGCCTCTTGCTTGGCCATCTCCACAACAAGACGCAGATTCTGATTCTCGTTCTCAGCATCTCTAGCTCGCCTCCTAGCAACACGAGTCTCAGACAGCATACCAACCCTCGGATTGTTGCTCTAGTAAATCAGACAACATCACTAGTTAGAAACACTTTAACTGAGATAACAATAAATAGCATACTATTAAAAGTATAGTAAAATACATACAGCCTGCACAAGCTGATGCTGAGCGGATTTAGGCAAAGAAGTTAAGATACGAGCTTGCTCGTCCTCGCTCAGGCGAGCATACTGATCTGAGCATAACATCTTCATCGCCTCGGATCCACCACCAAAGACGGTGGAAGACGAACTAGAAGGAGCAGATGGAGCAGAAGGAAAACCACCAACAAAAGTACTTGTTACGCCAGTACCAACACCGCTACCAACCCGAGCACCTATATCCGGAAGAACACCCGCATCAGCGAGACTACTCTCCTGGGGCATCCCCACCTCCGATATAATGGTAGTGCCATCAAGATTGGCAGCCTCATCCAACAATGCATGATCCATATCACCAAAAAATCCTTCACCAAGGTCCACAATCTCATTCTCGCCAAACAACGCACCAATATCAACTTCCAATGTATGTTCTGCAACCTCCATGGGAGCAGTAGATGGCCAAGAACCATCAGCGACTCTTCTCCTCTGCTCAAACAATACAACAACATCAGATGCTAAGGAATAAAACAGGGGCAAGGTATATATACGTTAAAAAATTAAGACAGTATTTTCTACCTTAGCATCCTCAGCAGCTCGAGCAGTTGTGATGAACGCCTAAAGGAAGGGGCCCATCTAAGCTCCCATGGACTATAAGGTGTCAGATGATTATGCATCTCACGAATCCCAGGAAGGACATTTCCAATCTCATCCCATCCAAAATATAAGGCCCCACAATACGAAGAGGAGCCAGAAACCACTTGGAATCATGAGTCTTGCAAAGTGTAAGATTGCTGGGATTGGGAGGACCTCGGAGAGGTCGCCGAGATCTAAAAATTCCAACTCCAAATCCCTCAAAGGTATCAGACTGTTGTCACCAATAGTTCTCCACAAAAGTCGCAGGTGTATACAAATCTATCTGAGAAGGGATGAACTCATTCAGCTCGTGCTCAGTAACCTTGCCTTGACTTCGCCGAGCACATTCTGGAGCGATCCTATAAAAATTGCCATTGGGATGATAAATAGCTCGTTGGGGACTAAGAAGGCAAAGAACCTCGTACTGAAAAGAATCTAGTGGGCAGTACAGAGGAAGGAGAAGCCCAGCATCGAGCTGACCCGCCGCCACGATAATCTCGTAGGGACCACATGGGTTATCCTCAAAGAGTTTCTTTGTCAAGACGCCGACTTAAACCTACGGAGTAGCAAAAGTAACTTGAAATCTTTAAAGACGATGCTTAGTCTTTATCATCTCCAAGAAATCAGCATCAGGCATGCCGGAAGAACGGACGATGCTCGAAGCCCTCATCGGTCTCTTATCAGCACTACAAACAATAAACAAAAAATGGGGGGTATCAGAACTTACGTCGGAGAAAACCTGCGAAAAATAATAAAAGGTGTAGACAACAATGGCGATCCCCGAAGAAACTTCACAGTTAAAAAGCAATGGCAAGAACCATTGACTAGAGCAATCATGATAACTACGAAGGAACTTCACAGTTCAAAATAATGGCGTAAACCACCAACGAAAACAAAAAGAAGAACAAATAAAAGAGGTCATACCGTCTTGAAGGTCGAGATGGAGAATTCCTCCCAGACATAATGAACTTCTTTATAGGAGACAAGAAGTTAAGAAGGAACAACAACAGACAGAGGAGAGAAAAAATTAAAAAGTTCTGAATTCTGAAAACAGAAAATAAAGGCATCATTCTCTTCTCCCAAAAGATTTTATAAGAAACCAATGGACCACCAACCGGCGCCTCAAGTCCAACAGGTAAAAGCGCACTAAAAGTGCAGATGTTGCGGAAGTCTCGGACGTGGCGATAAATACGGGATGGTTACGAAGTTTTCTTCCTATCATGCCCTTGGCAAGTTGCAAAAAAAAGAGCAAAATGTGAGGGTAAATAACCCGATGGCCACGTGTCAACATCTCAAGGGATGATTTCATGATAAGATGATAAGGCAAAAATATCGAATCATACTCTATAAAGATGATTTCATCTGAATCGAGACACCTGCTACAAGCGTTACATGAATGACGCGTGTGAGGAGTGGTCTAATCGATCCAGACGGTCAAGTCTAAAAAGAAAGACTGCATTTAATGAAGGATCAGAAGAGTCGTGGACGAATTTACATCGTACCAGAAGGCTCGGGCGATCTATACTACAACCCAGAGGTGACACAGCACGAGGTTCTCCAAGAAGGAGCTACACGATGATAAACAGGGGCAGATAACTCTGAGGGAGAACCAAGCAGGCCATCACGAGGGATAGTATAGAGTTCGTCCGAAGCAACGAGGAGATGCACGATAGCTCCGTCAGCTCGGCGAGACCAGGACTTCACGAGTCCATTTTGCCTATAAATACCAGTCCATGTAGAAGGAAATGGACAACTTATGTAATACTATATGGTCTTTCTACATAGAATTCCTGAGAGAGATTTAGATAAAGAGAGAGTGGGAAGTCTAAGTGATATTTGTAGCTCTTTCAAGGGTAAAACCCTAATCAATAAAGAAAACATCTTCTTTCCCGTGGACATAGGTCTTCATTGCCGAACCACGTTATATGCTTGTGTTAATCTTTACTTTCATGTTCTTTACATTATGTTTGTCTTTGAATCTTGAATGTTAGTAGCTTTATAGCCTTTAGATATACTTGGGTGTAGTCATCAGAAAAGATGCAACTATACTCTAGATGATGGAGCTGAAGATACAGTGCAATGCATTCTCCCGAGTGGCTTTAGTGCTAAATCCTGCTACAACTGGATGGTGGAACAACTACCACCTACTCCTAATATGATACCATTCTCCTGCACCTGGATTCAATATGTTCCTCCTAAAATCCAATTCTTCTTATGGCAGCAGCACAAAACTCAATCCCAACAATTGACAATCTAAATCACAGAGGAAGTCAAATACAGGACACTATGTGTGCCCTCTATAACTCTCAAGCAGTTACGGTAAACCATTTAATGCTCTATTGTGTTTACTCCCATAAAATTTGGAACTACTTTATTGATGGCTACAATATCAGACGGGTACAAGGAAGATCTATTTCAGATCAGCTTCAAGCTTGGAAATACAGAAGAGGCCGCAACAGAGGGATAAAATTTTGGTAATTGTTAATCTTTGCTATTTGTTGGGCCATATGGAATGAGAGAAACATGCGAGTCATGGCTAAAAAAAGGCCCAAAACAGAAATAAAAACAATCAATGAAGTCAAGCTTCTGATTTTTGTACGGGGGATTAAAGGAAAAGTAAATTGGTTCTTTGGAACCGCTTTCAGTGAGCTGATAACTCATTGGAAGGTCATTATAGATAGAATGTAATGTTCTTTTTAATAAATCTCAACCTTTTTCCTCAAGAAAAGAGAGCAAGAGTTAACGTATTTTTCGACTTCCTCTCCACCTGCATGTATATGATCACCAATTTAGTTAGACCCAAAAATTCAAAAAAAAAAAAAATTGCACATCGCCATACAGAGAAGCAAAAAGCACAGAAAACTAGAGAAAAATAAACACAAGGGTCTTGCAGAGTGCTAATATTGACGCTGTTTTGAGAAGCACAACCGAGATTGCAGTAGTAACTTAATCGATCTTCATTACGATCATTTGAATGTGTGATGCACCATGTTACACACTGCGGAGGACATAATGCTCCATGTACAACACCTATATACAGCGGAGTACACATATCCATACACCTGGTACCACATTTCTTAAAATCCTTGAGTTTGGATCCTGAAATTTGCCGTAAACACATCCCCAACATCAATATCGCAACCATATTTGACGGCTTCTCATGTTTCCCAGTAATAGTATTTCCCATATTCCAGCTTATTCCTCCTTATCTCTAGCTTCGAAGAACAACAAAAATCAACCGTACTTAATGAGGAAGAAACTAATAGATTTAATTTCCCTAGAAGATTTAATTTCCCTAATTCTTGGATTTATCCATCTTTAGGCCGTGCTGGAGGCATAGCACTTTTTTGGAAATCAGGCTTAAACTGTGATATTGTTCAATATACGGACAAAATGATCAATGCCATGATATCTTATGACCCTAGCAAGACTGAATTCCTTGCTACTTTGTTTTATGGTTCTGTGTACCATGAATAGAAAATGCAACAATGAAATTATATTGGTGAAATAGGTCAGAGAGTAAACATCCCATGGGTCATGATAGGTGATTTAAATATTACGATGCATGCCCATGAAAGAACTGCTTTCTTTACACCTACCACTATTGAATTCCCTTTAATACAGAATGTTATTGATAACTCTGATTTGTCGGATCTAGGATACATTGGTTCGCAATTTACTTGGAATAATAGACAGTCTGGCTCTGATCTTATATATGCCAGACTAGATAGGGATTTAGGAAATGGTTATTGGCTGAATCATTATGGTAATTCAAAAGTGTACCATATTGATTCCATAGGCAGTGACCATATCCCAATTATTCTTGAGACCAATACTATGTCTTTTCAAGGATATAAGCCATACAGATATTTCAAGTGCTGGAGCAGTGACCCTTCTGTTAAAGATGTATTTCATAATGCTTATTCCAACTATGTGAGGGGTTCTGCTCCATTCCAACTTACCAATCATCTTAGGTTTATAAAACATGATCTCAAAAAATGGAATCTTTACTATTTTGGTAACATAGATCAAAAGGTAAGTACTCTTGGTAATTAGCTCCAAGTACCGAGTAGTCTTTCCAATCCTATTCAAAATGTTGAGCAAGATTCGATATATTGAAAAAGAGCTAGAGCATTGGCAAAAAGTTCAGGAAGAATTCTATGCTCAGAAATCTCGACAAGAGTTCTTTAAATATTTTGACCGTAATACTAGTTATTACCATAATCATGTCAATCGTAAGAAACATTTCAACCACATTAATGCTCTTAAGAACAATGGTAGTCAATGGGTTGATAACAGACCAGGTCTTGAAACCCTTATGGTTTATCACTTTAGTTCTATAGGGACAACCTCTCATCCCTATAGGAATAATGAGTTTCTTAATTGCATTTCTCCGTGTATTTCTGAGGAGGAGAATCGGAACCTTCTCAGACCCATAACTCAACAAGAAGTCAAGGATAGAATCAACCAAATGAATCCCTGGTCTGCTCCGGGGCCGGATGGTTTCCCTCATGGCTTCTACAAAGAAAATATGGATCTTCTTTTAACAGATGTTTGGAAAACTGTTAAAAAAAATCGATACCAAACATTTACTTAAAGAGATGAACCATACTTTCCTGTCTCTTATCCCAAAAATCAACAACCTTTCGTCTCAGGTTGATTTTCGGCATATTTCTCTGTGCAATGCTAATTACAAGATCATCTCTAAGATCATTGTAAATAGAATGAAGCCACTCTTTAGTAAAATAATAAGCCCCTTTCAGGCGTCATATGTCCCTAATAGACATATCCATGATAATGTTATTATTTCTCATGAGTTGGTGCACTCCATGAAGAGGAAAAGGAAAAAAGACAGGAGAGGTATTATGGGTTTAAAGCTTGACATGTCAAAAGCTTTCGATAGAGTGGAATGGTCATTCCTCATTGATGTTCTTAAGTCTTTTGGCTTTTCAGCACATTGGTGTGAGCTAATTTATCAGTGTATAAGAACTACTAGCATTTTCATAATGCTAAATGGGTCTTCGTGTAAGGCTTGTAGACCAACTAGGGGTCTGCGACAGGGTGACCCCCTGTCTCCATACCTTTTTATAATATGCATGGAGTCTTTGTCCAGATACCTTCTCCATGCTGAAAATTGCCAACTCTTACATGGATTTAAAGTCACAAAAGATGCACCTAGTATCAGTCACTTGCTCTTTGCAAATGATTTGTTTAGTTTTCGCTAAAGTTTCTCATAAAGAAGCTGTGAACTTAATGGGTTTAATCAAGGACTTTAATCTAGTATCTGGTCAGGTCATAAACTTATAGAAATCAGGTTGTTTTTTCAGTCATAATGTTGATCCAAGCCTTGCCGTCTCTCTTATTAGGACTCTTAATGTTAAGAAGATTGCTTTAAATGAGAAATACTTGGGCATTCCTCTTTTCATAACTAGGTCCATAACGGATTCTTTTATCCACCTTACTAGTTACTTCGATAAGAGAGTAGCAAAATAGTCTGGTAAAAACATCAACCAAGCAGGAAGGTCTGTTCTTGTTAACCATGTTCTTAAGGCTTATCCAGTCTATCACATGAACACTTTTTCCATCCCTGACAAAGTCATTCACCATATGGAGCAATCCCAAAGGGATTTCTGGTGGGGAAAAACAGACCTGGCGGCTTATACTTAAAAAATTGGGGTAATATTTGTACCCACAAATTTCAAGGGGGCCTTGGCTTTAAAAATCTTAGACATGTTAATGTTGCTTTATTAGCTAAAACTTCTTGGAATCTAATCCATTCTCAAAACGATCTTTGTTTCAATATTTTGAAATGCAAGTATTTTAAAGGTTGTTCTCCTCTCCATTATCCGGTGTGTAAAGACAGCTCTTGGGTATGGAGAATCATTTGCAAGGGTTTAGATTTTATTCGTCACAATGCTGTTTGGGATCTAAGAGATTGCAATAGTATATTGGCCTTTGATGACAATTGGATCCCTAATAGTGTTCAGCATGTTGTTCTGCCTACCCAAACCCTAAACTTCTTAGTGTCTAACTTTATAGACAGGAATACTAATAGTTGGAATCTTGATCTAGTTAATGCTTATTACGCCGCTCAGAATGCTGAACTCATTCGGAGTACTAGATTTCCTCTTTCGGATCATGACAGACTAATCTGGCCATTCACTAAGAACGGTCAATTCTCTGTCAAATTTGCGTATAAAGTTTTGTCTGGTCAAATCAACCACACTCAGAATCCCAAGAATGTAGATCATGTCTATAAGTCTCTTTGGAAGCTCCTTATACTCCAAAAAGTTCAGATTTTTACTTGGAAGTGCTATGAGAATATTTTGCCCGTGAAATCCATTATATGTAGTTTTAATGACTGTCCTGATAAGAATTGCAATCTGTGTGGAAGTGTGGTGCCTGAAACTCATTGCCCTTTTGCTCAAGCAGTTTGGTCTTTAACTCCTTACTATAATCTAGTTTCACAAGTTAGAGATTTAACTCAGAATTTAAGAGAATGGGTCAAGCAATCGTTATCTTATGGCACTTTGAGTGACAAAGCTGTTTTCTCTATTGCAAGGAGCATATGGAAAGACGGATGTTCTTTCATATTTCAGGGCAAAAATTTACACTTTTCCAGTACGGCGAGATTAGCTCTTAAGCTTGTGAATGATACTGATACATTTCTAAGATCTGAAACTGTGGAAACTTTACATGTTATCATTCCTAATGTTGAAAATGATTTGAATTCTATAGTATCTTCATTGCCAGAAGATTGCATTATTATTTATAGTGATGCATCTTTTGACATTAACATTAATCTCTCGGGAACGGGGTTGATTATGAATGATGCAGCAGGAAACTATATTGGATGCAAGGTCACTCCAGGAGTAGCGAGGAATGCTGAAGATGCTGAATGCTTGGCCCTGTTGGAAGCAAGTACTTGGGCGAAAGAAAGGAGCTATTGTAAAGTGTGTTTCATTAGTGATGCTCAGTTAGTAGTAGGTTGTTTCAATTCTAATAATAACCGGCTGTTCTGGTACAACAAAACAATAGTAGATGATTGATAAGCACGTAAGTGCTACATTTTATACCCATATTTATATTACCTAAGACTCGATATTTTGGCTAACGACACTATTTTAGTGTTTTTGTAGAAAGTACAACAATTCCAATCATCCAGAAAATAAATGGCTAAATGAAAGTAAAATGGAGTTTGCGACAAAAATGACAAAATATGGCTGGCCTGGTATTTCTATATATCAGCAGCACTTATATATCACGGTAGAAACCAGTGCATGGAGCAAAAATTCTTTTGTTTACTCTCAGCACGTGAAGCTCTTAGCTTAAGAGATGAGTGGACGTGGCCAAACATAAATGTTTGGAACATTCTTAAGCACCATCAACATCTTAATTATGTTCTCTGCAAAAAACATAGAAAATGCAGCTGGTGGTCTTTCTAGTTGCCAACAACAGCAGAAGTAGAAGACGATGAAGAGATGCTATTGACGGATAGAGGATGGTCAGGAAAGAGTCTTGGCATTTCTGATGTTTTTATGACAGCAATATCAATGGGTTTTATCCATTATTGGCCTCGATTGGTGGTGGTGTCTGTTGGCTTAGTCACTGCTGTAGTCGAATGGAGAATGTATGTGGAGTTGTGGCAGTGTTTGATGGATCTGTGGGGTTGGCTGTTTGATCGAGGGAAATGGCATCCACTCGAACTGAATATGGAAGTGAAGGTAAAGATACACGTGTTAAACGGATGGGTTTTCGAAGGAAAGAGCTGTAAGAAGAAGGGAGGCCAATCTGTTGCGGTCCTGAGCTTGAGTTGTGGCTGGAATTCTATTGAGAATACAACGCAGCATTGCTGCTCTCTTGATACTGAAAAGGTGTTGGTCGACTGATGGTGTTGTGTGGATTAGAAGGTGAAATGGAGGAGCTGTGATCGTGTGCAGTGGTGATTTATCGAGATGTTGACGTGAATGGAGTTGGACTGGCGCAGAGAAGAAGGGGAATGAACTTAATTCAGAATGCAGGCTACAAAGTTCAAGATGCGTATGTTGGATCGATAAGTTGTAGCAGTCGGTGGATGTAGAGAGAACTCGGACATGGAAGAAGATAGCAACAAAAGATTGGACGTGGCAAAGATGGTTTGTTGTGGCTGAGATGATGGTGTGTGTGTCGAGGTTCAAAAAATGGATATGTCTCGCATTTGTATTACAGCAAGACGAGAAGAGCTTACTGCCGTGGTAGTCATCTGTATGGAGTCCCGCTATTTCGCTGATGGCAGGGAAGAATAATGGTTACGGAAGAAAATGGTTGTTGCCATTAATAACCCATGCACGAAGAAAGATGGATGAATGGGTTTTCGTCAGTGGTGGTCGCAATTTGAATATGGGCTATACTCTCAACAATGGTGATGAATCTGTGTTGTGAAGTCTTGGTAGTTCGATTCTCATTGAAGTAGAGACTAGGTATTGGCTGGATTTGTGTGGGGTTTTGGTACAGTGAAAAAAAGCAAACAATGGAGAAGGTGGTTGGATGGTCTGTAAGTTGGCTGAACAGGCAGTAAGGGTAACATACGGACAGGGAATTAGCATTGTGGCCGAGAGACTTAATTCTGCCGTGATCTCATTTAGGATGTGTTGTGGCCTGAGCTGTTGGTCGGTGGCAGGGAGTATCTGACCGATAGAGAATAGAAACCGGCGTTGTGCTTGAGTGCGAGAAGAGTAGTGGACCGGGCTTTGGAAATATATAAAAGAATCAAATTATTGTGGACAAAAGAAATATCAAAGGTGACGAATATGTTAGGGATTCGGGAATTCCATTGTAGAGTTGAATTCATATGCATCCTATCACAAAAGTCTCATATTACTCATATAGGGAAGCAACACATAGCATCTTATACGGAAGATTTATCGATAAAAAGCTCAACAATAATTTTCATAAGATGTGTTTGGTCTCGACCTAAAAATAGATATCTGAAGCACTAAATATATATGGCATAGATAGTCAAAGAATTATCATAAAAAGTAATTAATCAGGTCTAGGATGGATTGTTTAGTATCGAACTATGAATTATACATGGCATAAATCATGAAAGAGTTATAAATCAAATGCCATCAATGAGACACTAAAACATTGTTAAGCATTAAAAATTGACTTTGTTTTAGAACACAAAATGAAATAACATCTACAAGTTCATCTCTTGCCCTAACATGGAAAACTAGCAAGACATGGAACAATCAAAATCGCAAACCCTTGTCTCCCTGTTCATGGCTCCGTAGCTGCCTCTTTCTCTCCTTCTCTGTCTGTCACCAACAGAGAAGAAAAACCCAAAACAATTTCGTGAACCGGCCCCCCTTTTTCTTTTGTCTCTTGTTCGTTATCTAAACAAAACAATAACTACAGAAAATTAAATTCTAAACTACTAACTAGAAAGTCTAAATATCAATTAGAGATGGTTTTGGTGCCGTTGCCGGGGAGTGGTTGCAAAATACTCTCTGATTGATATCTTTTTGTACATAATTTTATTTTTCTTTTAGATTTCTTTTGGTTCTTTATACGCAGTTTGTTTGATTATTTTTGTTTAGGTACCTTAGTCTGAAGTGCGGCGATTGATACCACTAGCCGGCGAAAAGAAAGTATGCACTCACAAGGTTTTTCTAAGAATCACTTGGAGGATCCATTAGAGGTCTTCTTAGCTCATTTTGGGTACAACTTTGATGATGATAGTGTTATTTGTGAAGTCAATGCTTTGTTAAACTCCACACCGCTGCTAGACACTAATAAATGGAAGCCCAATTTAGAACCTCTAGTTCTTACCGAGTCTCGACTAGTTCCATTAGTTGAGAAAGCTCTGACCTTGACCCTTAATAATGAAACTGTTGTAGATGATAATGGGTCAATTAGTCATGATATCATTGTTCCGTTGAGCCCTTGTTCCTTGGATCCATCTAGAGATTTTCTAAAAGCTTATGTGAATGTTAAACATATCGATACCGGTGAATTTGGACCAATATCAGCCGCAAAAGTTATTTCCTCGGACTTAGAACCATATTTAGGGAGTACAACAACTGTTGAATTCTTTAAACAATCTTTACTAATTATCTGTGAATCTGATTTACTTAACATTACCACATGGGCAGGTTCGAATTATGTTTTGAATAAGATTGAATTCATTTTTAGCTCTCTGGGTACTAATCATTCTTGTTGTAGGATCATCTTTTCAGTTGACTGGATTAGTTGGGTTGATCCCCAACTTTTCAGACTCTATATATATGATTGGCAGTTTGCTTTGGTGTATCAGCACCCCGTTTGAGATTCTTTACTGGCACAAGTAGGGAAACAAATATTATTCGCTTAATGGGAGTCAACCCATTAGATTCGTTCCCTTTACTCTATCTTTTATTTATTTTTTAATCTTTCATCTTAATTTCTACGTTGGATGATTCAATTTACATTGAGGACAATGTAATATTTAAGTGTGGGGGAGTGGCACTTTTGTTAGGATTTTTTATTAAAAAATATATATATATATAATATGACAAGCTGTTGAGCGGGTCTTAAAAAAAAATGCATGAGATGACCAGCTGTTGAGCGGGTCTTTCTGATTATTTGTCTCGCTGTTTAGCAGACACTTCTTAACCACTGTTTAGTGGTTCTGTCTCGTTGTTTAGCATACGCTTCTTTACCACTGTTTAGTGGTTATGTCTTGTTGTTTAGCAGACTTCTCTGCACCACTGTTTATTGGGTTTCGTCTTGCTGTTTAGCAGACATTTTTATATCATTGTTTAGTGGTTTTGTCGCGCTCTTTAGCAGACATCACTTCATATCCAGCTGTGGAGCGGATATATATATATCTTTGTTTTTCTCGAGGACTAGCAAAATATAAGTGTGGGGGTGTTGATAAACACGTAAGTGCTACATTTTATACCCATATTTATATTACCTAAGACTC
>JAJJMB010008429.1:3280414-3293281 GCA_023531105.1 Papaver atlanticum | reverse complement strand
TTTGGAACATTCTTAAGCACCATCAACATCTTAATTATGTTCTCTGCCAAACATAGAAAATGCAGCTGGTGGTCTTTCTAGTTGCCAACAACAGCAGAAGTAGAAGACGATGAAGAGATGCTATTGACGGACAGAGGATGGTCAGGAAAGAGTCTTGGCATTTCTGATGTTTTTATGACAGCAATATCAATGGGTTTTATCCATTATCGGCCTCGACTAGTGGTGGTATCTGTTGGCTTATTCACTGCTATAGTCGAATGGAGAATGTATGTGGAGTTGTGGCAGTGTTTGATGGATCTGTGGGGCTGGCTGTTTGATCGAGGGAAATGGCATTCACTCGAACTGAAGATGGAAGTGAAGGTAAAGATACAGGTGTTAGACGGATGGGTTTTCGAAGGCAAGATCTGTAAGAAGAAGGGAGGCCAGTCTGTTGCGGTCTCGAGCTTTAGTTGTAGCTGGAATTCTATTGAGAATACAACGCAGCATTGCTGCTCTCTTGATACTGAAAAGGTGTTGGTCGACTTATGGTGTTGTGTGGATTAGAAGGTGAAAGGGAGGAGCTGTGATCGTATGCAGTGGTGATTTATGGGGATATTGACGTGAATGGAGTTGGACTGGCGCAGAGAAGAAGGAGAATGAACTGAATTCAGAATGCAGGCTACAAAGTTCAAGATGCGTATGTTGGATCGATAAGTTGTAGCAGTCGGTGGATGTAGAGAGAACTCGTGTAACACCCCGAGTTCCGGATCAGGGTCAAACCGGTATGGAGATCCGAACTTAAAGCATTACGGGTCGGAACGAGACTTACGCATATATTTATTCTTTCTAATTTACTTTTATACCAAACATAAATGAAACTTTTATACATGAATTTGAAGCATATGAATACATTAAACATCGTTCAAAACATTTTCAACTAAACATTTTTTTTAATTACACTTCAAGCAATGCAGAAGACAAGGCAATCACTAAGCTACTCATTTCTATCTTCCACTTCCAACTTCCATAAATCTACAAGGAATGTCAATTGGGTGAGATGACAGCTCAATAGAATGCATTCCCTTTCTCAAAATATATGAAACATGGCAACCAATCAAAGAGGATATGTACGAACAAGAGTATACGGTGCAACTTCAAGGATTTAATTATATATATGTTCATCAACTAACTCACAATCTATCAAATTCTCTTGAATGCACGAGTATCCTCGGTTCGTGCCCCGCCTATCCGTATATACTCGACACGGGACCGTCAACCTAACTTGCACGAGTATCCTTGGGTCATGCCCCACCTATCCGTGTATACTCGGTACGGGCACCGCCATTCAAACAAGTATATCAATTCATTTATAAATTCACACTACCGTTGCACGAGTATCCTTGGGTCGTGCCCCACCTATCCGTATATCCTCGGTACGGGCACCGCCATTCAAACAAGTATATCCATTCATTTATAAACTTACACTACCGTAGCACGAGTATCCTTGGGTCGTGCCCCACCTATACGTGTATCCTCGGTACGGGAACCGCCATTCAAACAAACATATTCATTCATTTATAAATTCACACTACCGTAGCACGAGTATCCTTGGGTTGTGCCCCACCTATCCTCGGTACGGGCACCGCCATCCAAACAAGCATATCCAATTATTTATAAAATAATTTTATCATATAATTTACATTTTGATATTCCAAACCACTTCATCAACAAGTCATAAGTTCACAACCCAACTAACGATGTAATTCTTTCAATCATTTAAGCAAACACACTAACTACAAAATTTTACTTTATAGGTTTCGTAATGATAAATTTGTCCGATCTACCTCAAAATTTTAGTGAACATTCCTGATACCATCATGTATAACATTTCCAAATTTCACATTAAACTAACGGCTCAATCAAAAGATATTGATTTTACAAACGCATAACAAAATCTAGGCAGATAACATCATCTTACCAAAATATTCACCATAAATTCATATTAGTCTCAAATTAAGCAAATCCGAAGCACAATGAAAGATAAGACATTTATCTACAACTTTTGTTATGACCATAAATCATTTTAGCATCATTAAGACTGCATAAGAACATCAAAACCACAGAAAAACGAAACTGTCCAGAATTTCAGAAATCATAATCCAAATTACAAGGAACATTCAACGGTGAATTTGCGTAGGAAAATTCTAAAATTTTAACAAGAGATACCTAATCATGTTATATATCAATAGGAGAAGTCTGATCATCAACAAGAGATATATATTTATTCAATTAAATTTCATAAACCTAACAATACAAAGGCATACGAAATAAACACCAAAGATAAACACCAAAAGAGAAAGGGTTTCACATTCTACCTTAATTAATCTGATCATCTCCATACTCTTCTTCTCTAAAATAAACCTAGTTCCATCTCCTTCTTCTTCTCCCATCCTTTTCTTTTCTAACCTCTTAACTCTCTCTCCTAATTTTAATTATAATTATAAAACCTATATTAATACAATATTAAAACTAGCACTAATATACAAATTTATTATTTTGTTTATCTTTTCATTTTCTCTTAGTTTTATCTATTTACTAAAATAAATTAAGTGACTCTATTTCCACCCATAACTTTCCTAGTTCAAGCAACTCACCTAGGCTAAGGCCAAGGAACAACAACCTAAATAACAAGCTAAAGAGTATAACCCGACCCGAAATGGTAAATAAAAATATCGGATATTACAACTCGGACATGGAAGAAGATAGCAACAAAAGATTGGACGTGGATAAGATGTTTATTTCTGGCTGAGATGATGGTGTGTGTGTCGAGGTTGAAAGTATGGATATGTCTCGCATTTGTATTACAACAAGACGAGAAGAGCTTACTGCCGTGGTAGTCATCTGTATGGAGTCTCGCTATTTCGTTGATGGCAGGGAAGAATAATGGTTACGGAAGAAAATGGTTGCTGCCATTAATAACCCATGCACGAAGAAAGATGGCTGAATGGGTTTTCGTCAGTGGTGGTTGCAATTTGAATATGGGCTATACTCTCAACAATGGTGATGAATCTGTGTTGTGAAGTCTTGGCAGTTCGATTCTCATTGAAGTAGAGACTAGGTATTGGCTGGATTTACCAAAAAAGCAAACAATGGAGAAGGTGGTTGGATGGTCTGTAAGTTGGCTGAACAGGCAGTACGGGTAACATACGGACAGGGAATTGGCACTGTGGCCGAGAGACTCAAGTCTGCCGTGGTCTCATTTAGGATGTGATGTGGCCTGAGCTGTTGGTCGGTGGCAGGGAGTATCTGACCGATAGAGAATAGAAACCGGCGTTGTGCTTGAGTGCGAGAAGAGTAGTGGACCGGGCTTTGGCAATGATTGCAAGTTGATTCACAACTATTTTTCATTTTCTAGAGTAGAATTTCTTAAAAGAATTTTCAACAATCTTGTTGACATTGCAGCGAAGCATTGCAACAACTATCGAGTGCAGGGAAAATGGTTGGGTACAATCCCGACTTTCCTGTCATAACACCTGTAATTTATTCATTTTAATGGTATCTTTTTTATTTCTTAGCAACAAAAAAAAAAAACTAGTAATGGTTTCATCTTTAAAATTAACACCAAAGGTTACTCTCAAAAGACGAGTTCTTCCTCTAGTCGAATTGTCCACTTATTTTTGTGTCCTTGATAAGCACGTAAGTGTGACGCATTTTCACCCATAACTACATTATCTAGGACTCATTTTATTTCTAATAAAGTTGTTTTAAGTCTTTTCTAGGGAATAAGCTCTTGCGGCAAAATTGGCTCGAAAAGTGGTGATTTGCACCCCATAAGACAAGTGCTAAAGGGACACCCGTGCAGGATTAGGGGGAGGACATCTTCTTCTCAAATTCAAAAAATAAATTTTGGCGGGAAAACCATTTCTTCTCTGGCAGAATTTCGATCGGATGTTTGGACGTGATTTAGTGAGATCCAATCCCTGAAACTTAGTGGGTAGACGTGATATGACTATAAAAAGCTGGTATGGGTGTTCCTTTGGATCAGAATTGGCTGAATCATGTCATGGAGCAAAACAGGGCAGCACGTGCATGAGAGAAATATTTCATGGGATTGCATGAGTTTTGGAGAATTTGAACGTGTTCTAAATGTGTATGATGACTAGAGCAACAGTTTGGAGCGTAAATAAGTTATATTTGGAGATTAATCCAGCTGCAAACGCGTGGAGAAGCTAAAACAGGAAATTATTGCCGTGAGAATAAAAATAATAAAGAGAAGATTTTTTGAAGTTATGGAGGAGATTCGATGCATCTTTCGGGTATAAATAGATTACCCAGGTCATATAGAAGGGGAGTCGAGAGTTTGGGGAAGTTTTGGAGGCTACGGAGCGAAGAAATCACGAGTTGCAGGAAAAGTTTTCTGCTGCTGCAACTCAAGAACACGAAGAACAAAAGCCTGTAAAGGAAAGTCGTTGAAAACTGTCGCTTAATTGCGACAGTTCCCAACTCCTTTCCAGCGACTGTGGAACAGTGACTGCAGCACTTTCTTTCTATCGTTCATTTGTGACGATTTGTATGCGTCATGATAGACGCATTTACGTGTCTATTTTTATCTCTTTTATGTATAGTGTTAGTACCCATTTTTGTACTAATTTTGGTATTTTATCCCTTGTAGGTGTTTTTGGAAAAATGGGCTTTTGCGGCGAATTTGGCTCGAAAAGTGGTTTTTGTGCTCATGGGAGAAAATTACTAAGGGGTGACCATTTGCTATTCGCACCCCTGGTCTTGATAAGGGGAGGTCATCCCCTTCGTTTGAAATTCATTTTTGGCGGAAAAAAAAGTTCTTCGCTGCGCAGACGTGTTGATATTTAGAGTTGGATTTTTGGAACCGATTGGAGGAGATTCAATCGCCAAACTAAGTTGGGATGGACTTGAATGGAGTAAACAGGGTTGGTACATCTGTTTGTATCGATTAGAATGGGCTAGATGATCGGGTTTTGATAAAACAGGGAAGAAAAAACTATAAATGGAAACATGCAAGTTTTCGAGTTATACATGGAAGTTACGTGCTATATATCGCAAGGATTTGTTTGTCGAAGAATTAGAGGATAGTTTGGATAATTCAGGAAGGAGGTGAAGTGATAAAACAGGATAGAATCTTCAAAACTTGGCAGAAAAGAAAAGTTTATTTTTGGGAAGAAAAAAAGAGATTTTGATCGAGTTTAAACCGACCTGTGAGGGATATATAAGCTCTAGGGAGGCCAAGGAAGAGTAATGAACACTTTGGGGGAAGTTTAACGCCTTAGAGAAGCGGAAAAAATCAACTAGAGGAGAACGCGTTCTGTTGCTGCTGCCGGAGAAGAAGAAGAAGAACATACAACCCACACTGAACCGTCGCGGACGAATATCGTAGTTCAACAGCAGCAGCTGAGGAACGTTTACAAACAGTTTCCTGCAGTCACAGAAGACCTTTACCGACGATTCTGTCTTCTGTTTTAGACCTTCAGCAACTACAGTGTACTCTTTTACTCTTTTAATCAACTTTTGAGCTATAAATATGTACTTTGAGCAAGTGATTAATATGAGGAGCTGAACCCCTTAGCCGAGGCGACGGAGGAAGCCATTGTTCCATGAAAAGTGGTATAATTCTATTTTAATTATTTTTGCAATATTTTTATATGATTATTTGCATAGAACTAATATAGGAAAATTGATTTTTATTGAGTAGTTGTGAGTTGTTTTGATGGAACATGCTAGGTTTTAAAACTTTTGATGTTTCATGCTTTGTGTTTACAACTATTACTTCAAAAATCTATTAGAGGCAAAATATTAGAATCACTTTAAAAGAAAAAATTGCATGAATATTGATTAGAGTTTATCACTTAATTGGTCAATGGTGGAATCCATAGTCTCGGTGTTTTCTTTATATTTTTGATATAACTTATTTGAATTGTTGAGTTTAATTTAAGTCTAAAAAAAATCCTTCACAAGTTCGAGCAACGAATCTTTTTACCACTACAACTACAAAACACAGCACGTCACAAAATCCTGTTTTTCACTATTTTCTTCATTTTCACCATTGTAAACACTTATTGAGCAAATAAAAAATCTTTTGAAAGTGTCTATAATATGAGGAGCTAAACCCCAACACTGGGGCGATGGAGGAAGCCTTATTTCACACTTGGGTAATTATTTTTAATTTTTTTCATGACTTTTGCACTAATTTTAATTGAAATTATGATTTGAATTAATTAGTTGTCATTTGATTAGATGGGTCATGCTTAGCTTAGGTGATTTGATGTCACATGCTTAACATTTACATCTAATATTTTGAGAATCTATCTTGGCAAAAATAAGAGTCACTTTATTTTATATTTTTATTGAGCTGTAATTATTAAAAGAATTATTATTTGAACCTTAAGAAATGAATTTGGTGGAATCCTAAGCCCTAGTACCTCTCGCCCACTTTGTTAATATTTTTGTATATAATTTTTTATAAATTTAAAAACTCGAATCTTCGCAAGTCTTAGAGTTCGAATCCTTTTTACCTAATTCCATGTATTTTTGGTAAATTTCATTAAATGGTCGTTTATGACACTAGTCAAATACTCCCAGCATAGTGCTACTGCCTCCTAATAACGTAAAGTGCAAACAACACTCAATTACGTAACAAAATTCTGTTTTTACTTTGGGTCACGAAAAAGTGATCAGAGATATGCTTAGGTAATGATTTTTTTTTAATTAGAATTTGGGTCACAGGACTATCATTGACGGTCTCGACACTTAGTAACTCCGGTTAAATATCGGTCTCGACACTTAGGAACTCCGATTAAATATCCTTAACAAACACATAATTTACTAACTAAACAGGAACTCTTGTTAAATAGTTAATTGATTGAACTCCGCTTCATTTTTTGAATAGCTGCATAACTTAATCCCACTTAGGATTCTTGCACTACACATCGATTAATACACTGCAACTGATATTGAAGGCCAATATTCATCATTGATTGGGGCCTCGGTTGTAGTCTTTTGTTTCTCCTATTGTATGAATCCTTTTATTGGGATGGTCTGGAGATGACAAGATAACAAAATAGGGTCAATGGAGTAGTAATGTAAATAATCCTTTTGATAATGGCTAAAATGCACTCAATTTATTTGTGTTCATGAATTTAATTAACTAAACCAAGTAAGTGCTATTGACCAGATTAAGTTTGTAATTATTGTTTGAAAATCAAATAAAGAAAATTTTGTTTGAAATTTCAGAATCACCTCTGGCATTCAAGAGTAACGTAGTAGCCGTAATATCATACCTACAACTGGATTTTTATCATTTCCTAGCACTGCGACTAGGAATTCGTTTTTCCCAGCCGTAAGTGAAAAAATTTAGGGCCACTATGGTTGGGAGTTCATTTTTATATCCATAATGAAAATTTAAATCTAACTTACGGATAAGAAATGAAGAATCCCAGTTGTAACCCGTTTAATTATCTAGCCTACGGCTGGAGTTTATCGATTCAGATGCATAATTTGTTGTTTATGGCTAGGAGTGGGAGTTCATCAATTCCCATCCGTAGGTAGCTCCTGAAGATAAAACTTGAGATTGAATTTCCAACAATCTAACTTATTTAAGCAACTAAGAGCAAGAAAAAATGGTGGGTTTGTCGGTTATTACCGTATAGAAATCATTTGGATTTGACGATGAATCTTCGTCCAGAAAAAAACATGAGGGAGAGGGAAAATTAGAAATGAATGAAGAAGAGAAGGGAAGAATAAAATTTAAGATTTTTTTGTTGTTGTTTTTGATTAGTTATAGATTTAGATTGATTTAATTGAAGGCTAATTTTGACTTTTGTAATATATTACATCTTCGTATCCACATTTATTACATTAGAATCGTATGCAGCACTCAAAGCTAAAACAATGCATCCCCAATTATAGAGTTCTATTGTATTCTCCCTTCTTTCACTGGTAAATCTTTTAATTTATTTCTGTTTTTTTCCATTAAAAAGAAAATCATCGATTTGTCCAAACAGTTTGAACTGTTTCTCCAGCCAACTTGTCAAACACAGACAGTCAATGAGATTACAATTTGGGATTCTAACCTTTTTCTTTTTTTCGAAAAAGAGGTTGAGCCTCTAATTTTAACATTCATAACAATCCGATTTAAAATCGGGCGAGTTACATGTCTGATCTAGGTATTTTCAACAGACGTAACAAATTCAACCGGATAACATACATTTTCAGACGTCCTATCAACATAGATACAGATCATAATCTGAAGAAGATTTCTAACCATTTCATGTTGATTCCCAAGTAACATGAAAAGTTTAACTGGCCTGGTTTGGAATAAGATTAAATCATCCAAACCTCTCAACAAATCTAATACTATATAGATGCTAGGATCCATGGATGCAACCATTTCTCAGGGTTTTTTCATAATCACAGTAACACATATCACTCTGGTATAATAGAATCCATAGATTCCACTAATAGTCATTGAAAAGACGACGGTACCCAAATACACCACAATCTTTTATTTATCAACCTATAAAACCTTTATCAAGTGTGATTGTCTATGGACTGAGTCGAGACAATACAACAACTTCGGTACATACTGCGTGTGATTATCTATGGATACGAGATCGAGACAATACAACAACAAGATCACTTGTGTGACTGACTATGGATTCAAGATCGAGACGATATGACAACGAAGTGATCACTTGATAATAGGTTCGGTAATAACCAAAACTCTATAGGATCAATATCAAGTGTTACGGATTAACGTACAAGTGCAATTTACTTTAATTATAATAAAACAATTATAATTCAGAATAATAAAGTAAATGGCACAACAATATTTTGTTAACGAGGAAACCGCAAATACAGAAAAAACCCGGAACCTAGTCCAATTTTGAATATTCTCATAATTAAGACAATATAGAAAATCTAATACCAACTTCGTATAGTTGAGACCAATTATACTACCCCTAGATACTTAGTTTCCTCGGTATCCCCGCGCCTTCGACTTCTAGAGTCACGCACGTGAATCACAAATCCTTTAGATCGTATTCCAAACAGTAAAGGATAAATCTGTTTGGTAACCAATCTATTCAATCTTGGTAATAAGATATTATGAGTCGTTGACAAAGGCTCTTCTGTTCAATCTAATAAACTCCTTTGTCACGTTAAATCAATTTATCTTTTTGAAAAAACGGGAGTCTAATAACCTCACCCAATATTTCGCTTAGGCAATCTGTATGGAAAAACTCCAATATAATCCCAAGGGAATCAACTAGATAGTCACACTCAATCAATGGAAATATATCCAAGAGTTGTATCTCTGTTTCACAATGTAATCAGCAAATCAAACAGATAGAAATCCGCGAGGCTGATTATTATGTGAAACAACTTGAACGGTACCAAAGACCAATGTTCAAGTGTCAATCAATTTATATCAACAACCAAAGGTTGGATTGTCTAATTGATTGAACTACGCACAACCTGTGATATTTCAATTATATAGAAAATATAATGCAGAAAAGAAACAACACAGACACCAGAAATTTTGTTAACGAGGAAACCGCAAATGCAGAAAAACCCCGGGACCTAGTCAAAATTTGGACACCACACTGTATTAAGACGCTACAGACACTGGTCTACTCCAAGTTAACTTCGGACTGGAATGTAGTTGAGCCCTAACCAATCTCACACTGATTAAGGTACAGTCGCGTTCCTTATGCCTCTGAATCCCAGCAGGACTCTACGCACTTGATTCCCTTAGCTGATCTCACCCACAACTAAGAGTTGCTATGACCCAAAGTCGAAGACTTGATAAACCAATCTGTCTCACACAGAAAAGTCTATTGAATAGATAAATCTGTCTCCCACAAAAATACCTATGAGTTTTGTTCCGTCTTTTGATAAATCAAGGTGAACGGGAACCAATTGATACACCGGACTTATATTCCCGAAGAACAACCTAGTAATTTCAATCACCTCACAATAATCTTAATCGTATGGTAGCAAAACAAGATATTGTGGAATCACAAACGATGAGACGAAGATGTTTGTGACTACTTTTTATCTTGCCTATCGGAGATTAAATCTCGAGCAAATCTTAGAGAAGATAGTACTCAATCACGATAGAAAACAGCAAGATCAGAACATGCAACTACAGAGAAAATAGTTGGGTCTGGCTTCACAATCCCAATGATGTTTTTAAGTTGTTAACGTATAATGGTTTTATAAAAACATAGGTTAAAGGAGAATCGACTCTAGTCGCAACTAGTATCACACAGGAGGTGTGGGGATTAGGTTTCCCAGTTGCTAGAGTTCTCCCTTATATAGTCTTCAAATCAGGGTTTGCAATCAATGTTACCTTGGTAACAAAGCATTCAATATTCACTGTTAGATGAAAACCTGATTAGACTCAAGCTAATATCTTTCAACCATTAGATAGAACTTAGATTGTTACACACAAATGAAAAGTGACTTCATTAAGATATGGGTAACCGTACCTAAACGTGTACACCTTGTTAGCTCAACAATATTTAACCGAAGTTAGCCATATGAACACTTTCATATCAACCATGTTCATCTTAACACAACTAGTTCAAATGACTCAAATGAAACTAGTTATAGAGTTATTCAATTGTTTATATTCTCATAGAAGTATACAAGACACAATTGAAGCAAAATCGATTTTGATTCACCCGAATAAATTCATGAACATTATAACCACGGTTTTCAAAAGATTGCATTCCTTATTATATAAACAAGCCCCTAACCCGGTGCATACGCACCAGATGGATAACATAAGTGTGGAAGAGTAATTGTGGTACACAAATACTTACGATTATGGATGAGTACGATGAAATGTTTTTCTCCACGCAAATTTCTTGCAAAAGGTAATATTCAGTGCCGATGGAATATAAGACTCGTGAATCATGGGAAAGCATTATAAATCTCAAAAACCAAGCTGTTTTAAAAATAAAACTAATAGGGTTGGTGTAAAAATAAACAATGACTAATCTGTGCACATTAAAATATGAGCCATTCCGATTGCTGATATAAGATCGATCATGCATATTCTTCGTTATACGGCCCCCTAGACACTCATTTTGCAATTATAACCATAATATATAGCTGAGCGTTATACAACCATTGAAAGCCAAATTTGTAACTTTGAGAAGTATATTCAAAACAAATCCAGAAGTTGGATCTTTTTTTCTTCTTATTGTTTAGTATGACACAAAATTGCACTGACCACTTCATAGTCCCTTACAAAATTCGTTGACTCATAATTTTTGTTCAAAATTATCGAACAAAATATGGGTTCATCCAACAAACAAATCTTATCTGAAAAATCAAACTATCCACTACTAATAACAGCTAAAAGTACCTCCCTAAAACATACTCCTAGAGATAACACCCATCTTTTCACATCTATCATAACCTTTTATCTTCTAGAAACTCCTCTTTGTTGGCTTCCATTAATATACTTACTTGACTGCTTTCTTTCAGCGGCCAAACAAAATACTTCCAAACTCAAAGCCTAGTGATTAACCCGAGATCTAACAGTATAAAGTGAATAGTAATATCTTGTCGAATAGAAATACACCGAAATGTATTGTTTAGTGGACTGGTATAGGAAGGACAAATTACACAATGAGAAGAGAATTTCTTAAATGTCTTGCAATGAGATAATGTAATTGCTTGTTCATACCATCATCTCATTTTTCAACTTCGGAAGAACCTTTGTGTGCGAAATTCGGCCATATAACCCCATACGGATATTCCATCGTTTGTTTTGCTTTTACTGGATCGACTTATGAAGAAAATTTTGCGAAGTGTTTAAATCTTTACAGTACTTTAATCTGAAACATGATATGAACCCAATTAGGTTTTTAGTAATATTCTTAATACTCTTTCATCTACATTATCCTGCAAACATATTCTGCTGTCAAATTTTTGTTCTTTTTCTTTCTTGTACAAAACAAATAGTCATTGATACTTCTTCCATGTCACATAAAGTCAAAATGAATAAACCGAATCTTAATTACAATGAATACTGATTAACTTTTTGTTTATTTTTGTAGGAGTTTCCTTATAATATTATGACCAGCTGTTGAGCGGGCCTACCTTAGGAATTTACTTTTATGATCAGCTGTTGAGCGGTTCATCAAAAAAAGAAAAAAAAATGGCGCCGTTGCCGGGGATTTGTTTTTAGATTTTTATTCTTTTGTTCTTTTTTACGTTTCTTGGGTATTTGTCTTTTTGTTGCAGGTTTTGAATCAAAGAGGAATTGGAGACGAAAGACCTGGGGGATTAAAAGCTAGACAAGAAAAGAACGGAGAAAAGACGAAAATATTTTTTTTTTTTATTTTTATTAGATTTTTTTTATTTTTAGATTTCATTTTTAGAAATTGTAAATAGGACTTTATTTTTGTAAATTTTTATTTTTAAACCTTTTTTTTTTTTTTGGGACATTGGACTTTAGACTTTAATTTTTTTTTAAACCCTATGGAAGGGTTATTAAATACAAAACTGTTTGCAGGGAAGGACGACGATTACGATATCGTCTCGGTCCCTCGGGTTCGTACACTGACACAGGAGTCAGTGGCCGGAGTCGACTACAACCGTTTCATCGCCCGTCTGGTACGGGAGGTAAGCTTATAAACACCCGCGAATCCCCTGTCAGCGGGTTTACTGTCTTCCTTAAGGTGCATATATGTTGAGGTTTTGAATACGGACTTTAATTTCCTAGTAAAGGGCAAGTCCGGGCCATACAAGATAAAGGTTCGGATTTCATCACCGTTCTCTTCTTGCCCGCCTTAGGAACACATAACCTACGCGAACCCAAGCTTAAAATACTGATTAGAACGA
>JAJJMB010008429.1:3248793-3265414 GCA_023531105.1 Papaver atlanticum | reverse complement strand
GTTAAGGGAGCCATGAAACTATATCTTTCAGAGATTAAAAAAAAAAAGTGAAGGGCATTTTGATCACAAATGAATATAAATAGACCAATGAATAGCCAAACCCTGGAAGAACTTTGAAAAAATCTTTTACGGTTCATGATCCATTATCTATTTTAGCTAAGAATATATTTTCTTAACATAAAAAATAAGAAATTTACAAATATACAAAACTTGAGCAACGTCGAAGTAATCATCATTTTCTCAAGTTAAAGATGAGGATGCAGACATCACTAGTATTAGATAGTGACGGAGTGAGCCGAATGCTCACATCTTTTATCACATAGTGACTTATCAAGGTTCGTTGTATAAACAGACTTCTTACCTCGTCTGAATCTGGTTCTCTTAGATTTCTTCTTGTCTTCAGGAGTACCCTGTTGATTACCCAAGGCCAGATTCATTCTTTGCATGTCATTTTGAAGTTTGGCAATCCTTTTGTTGTTCCTCTTGAATTTTCAACACTTATTTTGGACATGATTTGCATTTCCACAAAACGAACAAATCAAAGAATATTTATTGTCTTTGCTTATTTCCCTCCTGTTTATCACAACATTCATCATCAATTATTCCAAAATCGGCTGGAACAAAGGAGTTGATTGTGCTCACAGTTTTGCTTTTGAACCCTAAACCATTTGTGTTTCCAAAAGACTTCTGACCGAATAACATTGCTGATATTTTGTCAGAACTTCCAGAAAACCTTTGCAGGTCACACTTAAGAGTATTAATCTATTTTTCCTTCAGAGATAGGGTTCTGGTGAATTTATCATTAAGACAATCTATCTCAAGATTTTTCACCTGAAGCGATGATTCAAGTTTCTCCAACGAAGCCTTTAGTCGGAGATTTTCTTGGTGAATTTCTTCACACTTATCCAAGAATTTAAAAATCTCAGTGTCAGACTCAAACTCTGAATCAGAATTTGAGTATGAAGAAGTTTCTGCTGGAAGAACTGGAAATTCATTGCATACATCGGAAGCATGCACGATATTGACAACATGGGATGATTTTTCTTGTATTGAATCATCTGAAGCATTAACCAGCTAGAGACGTTTCTCACATCATTTTTGTAATACCCGATATTTTTATTTATCATTTCGGGTCGGGTTATACTCTTTAGCTTGTTATTTAGGTTGTTGTGCCTTGGCCTTACCCTAGGTGAGTTGCTTGAACTAGGAAAGCTATGGGTGGAAATAGAGTCACTTAATTTATTTTAGTAAATATATAAAATTAAGATAAAATGAAAATATAAACAAAATAATAAATTTGTATATAAGTGCCAGTTTTAATATTGTATTAATATAGGTTTTATAATTATAATTAAAATTAGGAGAGAGAGTTAAGAGGTTAGAAAAGAAAAGGATGGGAGAAGAAGAAGGAGATGGAACTAGGTTTCTTTTATAGAAGAAGAGTATGGAGAATCAAGATGATCAAATTAATTAAGGTAGAATGTGAAACCCTTTCTCTTTTGGTGTTTATTTCATATGTCATTGTATTGTTAGGATTCTTAAATTTTATTGAATAAATATGTATCTCTTATTGATTATCAGGCTTTTCCTATTGATTTATAACATGATTATGTATCTCTTGTTAAAATTTTTGAATTTTATTACGCAAATTCACCGTTGAATGTTGCTTGTAATTTGGATTGTGATTTCTGAAATTCTGGACGGTTTCGTTTTGTTGTGGTTTTGATGTTCTTAGGCAGTATTAATGATATTAAAATGATTTGAGGTCTTAACAAAAGTTGTATATAAATGTATTATCTTTCATTTTGATTTGGGTTTGCTTAATTTTAGACTAATATGAATTTATGGTGAATAGTTTGGTAAAATGATGTTGTCTGCCTAGATTTTGTAATGCGTTTGTAAAATCAATATCTTTTGATTGAGCCGTTAGTTTTATGTGAAATTTTGATATGTTATACATTATGGTGTAAGGAATGTTCAATAAAAAAATTAGGTAGATCGGACAAAGTTATCATTACGAAATCTATAACGTAAAATTCTTCAGTTAGTGTGTTTGTTTAAATGGTTGAAAGAATTACATAGTTAGTTGGGTTGTGAACTTATGACTTGTTGATGAAGTGTGTTGGAATGTATATTGTATGATAAAATTATTTTATAAATAATTGGATATGCTTGTTTGGATGGCGGTGCCCGTACCGAGGATATACGGATAGGTGGGACACGACCCAAGGATACTCGTGCTACGGTAGTGTGAAATTATAAATGAATGAATATATTTGTTTGAATGGCGGTGCCCGTACCTAGGATACACGGATAGGTGTGGCACGACCCAAGGATACTCGTGCAACGGTAGTGTGAATTTATAAATGAATGGATATATTTGTTTGAATGGCGGTGCCCGTACCGAGGATACACGGATAGGTGGGGCACGACCCAAGGATACTCGTGCAAGTGAGGTTGGCGGTCCCGTGCCGAGGATACACGGATAGGCGGGGAACGAACCGAGGATACTCGTGTTTTTAAGAGTATTTGATAGATTATGAGTTTAGTTGATGAATATATACATAATTAAATCCTTGAAGTTACACCATATACTGTTGTTGTGCGTATTCTCTTTGATTGGTTGACATGTTTGCTTATATTTTGAGAAAGGGAATGCATTTTATTGAGCTGTCATCTCACCCCAATTGACAATCCTTGCATATTCATGGAAGTTGGAAGTGGAAGCTAAAATGAGTAGATTAGTGATTGCATTGTTCTCTTGTATTGTTTGAAGTGTAAATTGAAATAAAATAAATGTTTAGCTGAAAATGTTTTGAACGATGTTTAATGCATTCATATGCTTTAATTCATGTATAAAAGTTTCAATTATGTTTAGTATAAAAGTAAATTAGCAAAGATAAATATATGCATAAGTCTCGTTCCGACTCGTAACACTTCGAGTTCGGATCTACATATGGGATTGACCCTGGTCCGGAACTCGGGGTGTTACAATTTTCTTCTTTTTAAAATATCCCTGATCTTTTGTGTAATCAGTGATTTATTAAAACACCCATGATTGGAACAAAATTCATTAGCCCAAGACAAGTTAGAGGATTCACTTGTGTTGGTCACAACATTGAACGCAGATGTTCTGACTGTGTTTTGATCAAGATAAAGTATTTTTAACTTTCTAACAAGAGTATTTCTGGAAAGCGTATTAAGGTTGTTTCCTTAAACAATGGCAAGTTTCTTAGAACCGTATTTGGTTGGCAACGATCTGAGAATTTTCATCACAATGTCCTTTTCAGGAATAGTATTACCCAACGCAAAAGATGCATTAACAATTTCAGACATTTTGTGATTAAACTCATCAAATGATTCTTTTTCAGCCATACGAAGGTTTTCCCAATCATAATTTAGGTTTTGAAGCCTATCTTCCTTTTTAGAGGTATTCCCTTCGAATACAGTTTCTAAGATATCCCACGCAACTTTAGACTGGGTGCACGTAGTCACATGGTGCTAGAGATTTGGAATACTGGTATGAATGATAACATTTAAACTGTCATAATTTTTCTTTGCAGTGAGAATATGGTTAGGTTCATATCAACCCATATCTTTTGCAATAGAGACACCGTCTACTATAACCATTAGAGGATCATATCCATTAACAACATAAACCCATGATTGAAAATCACGCGCTTGAAGAAAGGAACGCATAGAAATTTTCCACCATAAGTAATTTGAGTCATCGAAGATTGGTGGTACATTTATAGAGATCGCTACAAACACAGACTTATGAGGTCTTAAACATGTTTGCCTGCTCAGATACCAATTGAAAAAGCGGGGGTCTAATAACCTAACCCAATATTTCTCTTAGGCAATCTGTATGGACAAACTCCAATATAATTCAAAGAGAATCAACTAGATAGCAAGACTCAATCAATGGAAATATATCCAAGAGTTATATCTCTGTTTCACAATGTAAGCAGCAAATCAAACAGATAGAAATCTGCGAGCCTGATTATTATGTGAAACAACTTGAATGGTATCAAAGACCAATGTTCAAGTGTCAATCAATTTATATCAACAACCAAAGGTTTGATTATCTAATCTATTAAACTACGCACAACCTGTGATATTTCAATTATATAGAAAATATAATGATGAAAAGAAATAACACAGACACCAGAAATTTTGTTAATGAGGAAACCGCAAATGCAGAAAAACCCCGGAACCTAGTCAAGATTTGAACACCACACTGTATTAAGCCGCTACAGACACTAGCCTACTCCAAGTTAACTTCGGACTGGAATGTAGTTGAGCCCTAACCAATCTCACACTGATTAAGGTACAGTTGCGTTCCTTACGCCTCTAAATCCCAGCAGGACTCTAAGCATTTGATTCCCTTTGCTGATCTCACCCACAAATAAGAGTTGCTACGACCCAAAGTTGAAGACTTGGTAAACCAATCTGTCTCACATAGAAAAGTCTATTGAATAGATAAATTTGTCTCCCACATAAATACCTATGAGTTTTGTTTCGTCTTTTGATAAATCAAGATAACCAGGAACCAATTGATACACCGGACTTATATTCCCGAAGAACATCCTAGTAATATCAATCACCTCACAATAATCTTAATCGTGTGGTAGCGAAAAAAGATATTGTGGAATCACAAACGATAAGATGAAGATGTTTGTGACTACTTTTTATCTTGCCTATCGAAGATTAAATATCAAGCACATATTAGAGAAGATAGTACTCAATCACGATAGAAAACAGCAAGATCAGAACACGCAACTACAGAGAAAATAGTTGGGTCTGGCTTCACAATCCCAATAAAGTCTCTAAGTCGTTAACCTATAATGGTTTTAGAAAAATCTAGTTTAAAGGAGAATCGACTCTTGTCGCAACTAGTATCACATAAGAGGTGTCGGGATTAGGTTTCCCAGTTGCTAAAGTTCTCCCTTATATAGTCTTCAAATCAGGGTTTGCAATCAATGTTACCTTGGTAACAAAGCATTCAATATTCACTGTTAGATGAAAACCTGATTAGACTCAAGCTAATGTCTTTCAAGCGTTAGATCGAACTTAGCTTGTTACACACAAATGAAAAGTGACTTCATTTAGATATGAGTAACCGTACCTAAACGTGTACACCTTGTTGGCTCAACAATAGTTAACCGAAGTTAGCCATATTAACACTTTCATATCAACCTTGTTCATCTTAACACAACTAGTTCAAATGACTCAAATGAAACTAGTTATAGAGTTGTTCAATTTTTTATATTCTCATAGAAGTATACAAGACACAATTGAAGCAAAATCGATTTTGATTCACTCGAATCAATTCATGAACATTATAGCCACGGTTTGCAAAAGATTGCATTCCTTATTATATAAATGTATTAGTTCATGAACAAACCGATTTTAGAACATAACCTACTCAAGTATGCGAACGGGTACGCATACCTAAGTGGCCGGACTTAGTTTGGGTTCGCCAGTATGCGAACGGGTACGCATACCTCCAAACTTAGTTGATTTCCGGACTTTTACTTACGCCAGTACGCATACGGGTATGCATACTAAGTTCCCGGACTTTCAATTAACCAACCAGTACGCATACGGGTATGCATACTATGGTTCCCAGACTTGGAATAACTTGCAACAGTTAGCATACAAGAACGCATACTGTGCTATATCCAATCATGGTTAATTGTTCTAAACTCCCGGTTCAATGATTGAAACATTCTTAGAAGACAACAATAGCTGTCTCACACAAACTATTAGCTTCAAAGCAATTTTCAAGTGATCGATAGATTAATACGAAACATTCTGAGTCTACATCAAATGACTGTCTCACACAAATCATGTAAGATGTTACCAGGCGATTTCACATGATCATCTTTTGATTTTCGTCAAGAATATAAGATTAACTTGGTTAAAGCGAAAGCTTACCAACACAAATTTCGAGAAATATGTAAGCGAGTTAAACTCAGCTCGAAATATCAAATGTTTATAATCGAAGTCTATATAGCTATATGACTTTCGTCTCAAATAGGAGATAGAGTAGATAGACTTTTGATTGTTATATGAGTTAAAGTCCCCACATACCTTTTGTTGATGAAGTTCCACAAGCTCCCCTTAGTAGTTATTCGTCTTCAATCGATGAACGTCGTGAAGTCTAATGCTCAACTACACTTTCTATCCTAATCCGAGACTTAGCTATAAGTAGACTAGAAATCAAGACTTATAGTTTTGGCAACTAAACTTGACAAACAAGCTTGATATAGCAACGCTTTTGAGTTCGACCGAGCAGTGCTCTAACACTTTTGATTACCGAAATAATCAAACTATAGATTCACAATCAATCAATATAGATCTCAAAGAGAAACTATAAGGTGATGCCGATCTCTGATCGCTGTCATATGCGTCAAAAATAAATTAACTTTCTCACTACTCAAAATATATAATATAGCAAGGGAAAGAAAGGATCGTTCCCACGGAGAGGTCTTGGTTTGTTAATATGTTTTGGTATCCTATATAAAACAATGGGGGGATTTTCTGATTTTATGAAACTAAAAATAAAAGTAAATAAACAAAAGTAAGCAAATCAATAAGATGAAGATATTGGTCAAGGATTTCGTTTTCATTCACTAACATGTTCTTGTCTTAATAACTAGAATTGATATTTAATCTCTCATTATCAAAGGCCCTAGGATATCTTGATCGCAAGAATATCCCGCTAATTTCCTCTTGTCATCAACAAACACATTAAAAGATGCGAGTATTAATTCTATCTAAGAGAACAACCTAACGTGTAAAAGCACTAATCAAGTTTAGTTCCCTAGATGCATTAAGTTCTATGAAATTAGGCCAATCAATGCAATTGAAATACATTGCACAAACAATTTAACAAAGGTCATGATTCACTTGTGATTACTAGGATGTATCACTACAAGCAATATTCACAATTATGCTACCTGTATTCAAGGATTATCACTTTTACGTATAATAAACCCTAAACTAGCAATAGATGTGATTACAAGTTCTACCAATTTGCAACTTGACAAAACAAATACCCAATCATGTTGCAATACGTCAATCATGCAACTATATACGCAGAGAATCATGAACGATAAATTGAGACAAAACTAATTCACTAAAACCAAAATCATGTTTGCAAAATCCAACTCAAACTTCAAACCAATAATAAAATAATTAGCTACTTGTGTTAACGGAGTTCATAACAAAAAGGATAGAAGAGAGCATCATGTTCTAAACCCTAGAAGACAAGTAGTCTCCCTCAGCAGTTCATGGCCACCATCTCTCAATCTCAGTTTCTCCTTCTCATATTCATGTTTTAATCCTCAACTGCAATCGAACCCATCTTCAATTCGAGATACATCTCAACACTCCAGAATTTCTCTTCCTTATCTGAATCGCTCCATCTCCTACCTTGATTTATTACTGCGAATCTCCATTAATCGAACCACCCACTTAGTAATTCTTCTTCCAATAATCTAAGCATTTGAATCACATATAAAACCTTTCAATTATTCTCTAATCAACCGCATTCACACATTTATTCCCTCTCTGAACTCAACAACAACAGCTTCATCTCTAGAATCATACTACCACCAGAATCCTAATTGCAATCTTGATATCGAGTTCAGATTCACGATCTGTGTTTAACCCATCAGTTGTCATCTCTTCACCAGCACAAGGAAACGAGTTACTGGCGCAGCCATTCCTCAATTTCTGGTCTCTCCGAATATCTCACTCCCTTTTCTGAGTATTTAGGTGCCGCCATAGATTCAGGTAGAGAGAAATAAAAACTAATGATGAGAAGAAATGATTTCTTTCTCTGAGTTTTAGGTTTGTGTAGGATGAGAGATTGAACCAGGCACCCAGTTGCTAGATGAGGGACACAAAAAACATATATAGCTTGTCAGTTCCGAATGACCGACAGCCTAATCTCTGTTCAACTCAACTTTTCATTACGGGGAACTGACAGTTTATCACCTCCTTTTTGCGCAACCTTAGATGGCTCCATCGCTCGCCTGTGAATTGACCCTTCTTCCGTTTGTGCTCTAAATGGACGTTTTCTCTTTCTTTTGCTCCCAATGACACCATTGCACCTAATAACTCAAAACTAAACATAAGAGATGCAATTCACAAGGATAATAGCAAAGAAAGCATAAATACTATATATAAAATTAGGTGTTTTAGACACCTATCAATCTCACGCAACTAATCAATCAAGTCTATAAAAGATAAACACGATTCTAGTTGGATCCCAGCCGATCAAGGTTTGTGCATACAATTCACAAGATACGAAAACTAATAAGAAAAAACTTCGTCGTCTTCAAACCTTCATTTGTCTTCAATAACTGGCACAACACCACTTGAAACCTCTTGTGATCAATCACACACAGAACGGATTTTGTTAACAATGGATTATCAAAAGATGTCTTTAGATCCGAAAATGGTTCTAAAGATCCCGTCGATACTTTGATCTAGTTTGAGTGAACCTTATATCAGAAGAGAAGATCCTCAAGAATAAACAAACTAGGTGCAATCAAAGTAACAATCGTTAGTTAATCAAATAAATAATCGAAAACTACAATAACAATGCATTTATATAGTTTCCCACCAACAGTACTCGTAGAGCTTCTTGATCCCACAAAAGTCTTTAAACGAGCGGTCGTAAGAGATTTGGCCTAATTAGGGTACTTTCCTCTCCAGATAGACGGCTCCACCAGAAACAACCAGAATCAAGTTTGCCTGGCTCTTAGGATAGTTTGCAAGAAATGCAAACTCAAGTATTTATACACCAAGGTTGTTTGGACAACAAGGAAATTCCAAAACCGAAAATATTCTCAAGATATTCTCATTAAAGTACCTAATTTTGGTTTTCATATTTCCACATAAATGTCAAACCATATTTCCGAAAACTCTCATAGAAAACTTCTATTATTAGTCTAGCACATTAACTAGTAATATTTTCCAGAGGATGTGCTTTAGTTGCTAGTAATTAAAACATATATGATGAAAATCATAATTAAATGCTTTTCACTTTTTCGGACAAAGGATCACCTTGAGTATCAAGGAATATCTTTGAACAATTAATGATAAGAGTTATGTATATGTTCAAATAATGTCGACATCTGGAAGCTTCTCATCTTAGCAAACCCGAAACCCTAATTCAAACACATCATGAAGAAATATGTAAATCATGAAAACTTGGTTTTGCTCATGGAACCGATTAAACCATCACTCCAAAATATGTTATGATCGGTTATAACATGATTCCCAAGATAGGACGTAACCGGTTACACCTTGCTCCACAAAGTAGCTCTTGACCGGTTACACCTTGCTTCCCGAATCAGTTTGTGATCGGTTACACCTTGCTTCCCAAAGGTAGCTTGTGACCAATTACAACTAACTTCCCAATTCATCTTGTGGCCGGTTATACCTTGGATCCCAAAGTAACTTGTGACCGGTTACAACTTGCATTAAAATATAGCTTATGATCGGTTACACCTTGATTTCCGATGTAACTTGTGAACGGTTACAACTAGATATATTATATAGGCTATGACCAGTTATACCATAAATATCAACAAGTTAAGATAGGTTCTACCTTGTCATCTTATATTGGTCATTCAAAAGATATTCAATAAAGAACCTGACCAATCATGATTTCGTTTCGATTATGAAACAAGTTCATATATGTACTTCCTTTAAACAAATGTTATAAACATTGTTTCCTAGGGTGAAATCATACATATATAATGCACACATAATCAAGCAACTATATACAATAGATTATGTCGATGTCGTATTTAAGAAGTTCAAAAGATATGCATTATACTTCGTAATTCAATAAATTCCTTGACACTTTGATCATAATGTCATGACCAAGTTTAACCACTAGAGTATTATTTATATACATTTTCGCATGTTATGTTTTCAATATAATCCAACTTAAAAGATACGTTAGGAATGGAAACAAGATCAAGTCAATATTACTAACCTCAAGAGGAAGGATGTTGTCGTCGTTGTAGTCGTTACTTCTTCACATTCTTCAGGTCTTCGGAGTAATACTTTTACGTCTCAGCATTCCTAGATTTTCTAGTCTAACTGAACGAAGTTGACTCTAGTATTTAATCAAGCGACTCTAGATGAGTTTTGATACAAAAATATGACAATCAAACTTGACATACCAGCGCTTGGTGGGTTCAACCGAGCTATGCTCTAACAGTCATGGTTTTCATCAAAGATAAGGTTATACAAGTAACACAGATAACCAAAATCGGTTCTCTTGAGGCTGAATCAGTCTGATACTTCTTCTGAATCGGTCTTGTGTATCCATTTATTGCTAGTGTCTTCAATGTCTCTAGTGTATTTGGTGTCTTTGTTGTTGTTGGAGGTGTTCTTGCTGCTGCTGGTATTGAGTTCCATTGATGTTGTTGAAGATCATAAAAACAAAAAACCAACTGAAAATTCCTAAATCACAACCTCAACAGAAAGACAATACTAGTATCTAGATTAGGCTTGATCAAAGAAAAGGGAAACTCCTAATAAGGCCTAATCTAAAAACAAACAGATCCAAACCCTAACTAAAATCACTAGAACACCCCTTATCATCTTCCATGGGATGGCATAATAACTCTGTATGCCCCAAACTTTTTCAGTATGCCCCAAATGACGTTCTTTTAGAAAACATAAATTTTCTAATTTTTCATATTTTATCTCAAGTAAAGTCAGTTAACCAAACTAGGAGAGGGCCGTGTGCAAATATCATACAAGGGCTCAGATTATTCAAAATGGGCTTTGACAAAGATTGGAAGAGAATCAAGCGATGACATTACATCCTGCACGGGAGTCACAGGACCAAACGTCATCACACCACTTTATCGGTTGCTCAAAGGTCAAGGTTCCTGCAGTTAGAGTTTAAACAAGCATATAACACAAACTCCTGATAAACTGATCAAATAATTTGCAACATCTGAATCATTTTGCAAGGAATGATCCCATCTTTTATTTAAATCCAATCACATCATGGTTTCCGAAGTTACATAAAACAGCCATCTAACTTAAAATTGCTCGGCGCACTCATCAGAGCAAGAGTTCACGCATTTTTCGACTTCCTCTCCACCTGCATGTATATGATCACCCATTTAGTTAAGACTCGAAACTAAAGAAATATACACATCATAGAGGTAGAGAAAAAAAAAACACACAGAAAAATAGAGAAAGATAAAGAGTGCAAACACACATACGAGGGTCTTGCGGAGTGCTAATATTGACACAGTTTTGAGATGCACAGCCGAGTTTGCAGTTGTAGTAACTCAATGGAACTTCACTATGATCATCTGGAGCATTGATATCGTCGAGACAACGTTTCGCACATTTCACAGGACATATTGCTCCAGCTACAACACCTGGATACATCGCACTACAAACGCTCATACACTCATTCCAACACTTCTGAAAGTCCGTATAGTGAGATGCTGAAGTTTGCCCTATACAGATCCCCAACAGCAACAATATCATCAACATCGCAACCATATCTGATGACTTCTCATGTTTCCCAGTGTTTCCCATATTTTAGCCAGTTCCTAAATTTTTTGCACTACTCCACAGTATCTAAACTTAATTTGTCCACTTATTTCTGAATTCCTTTTATTTTTGGCAAATTTCATTAAATGGGGTCATAATAGCTATTATCCCCCAGATCACGAATCAATTCCTTCCCGTGTCTAGGTGTTAAAGCTAGGTGACCCCTGCGTGGGTGTTGCTAGAGGCTGCCCCTAATAATTTCTCAGAAAATCTCAGAAGATCTGTTTAGGAAACCTGTATAGTTTTTCAGTCCATCTAAAACTCGAGCTAGCTTCTGAAATCTCGCTCCTTGCTTTTCCAAGTTATAACCCCTTTCAAGTTTGCTGAAGTTTGGAAACACAAAGCAGCTTCTAATAATAGCCAACTTGGAACACTGTTGAGGCTTATAAGCAATTGAAGAATAAGATTACAGATTTTGTCATCTGAGTATAGCGCACCATGAATTCCTTGTTCTTGCAAACAGAGAAATATAGGCTTTCTTCGTCACCGTTGTGGAATCCATATAGAGATACTCCTTCGAGTGATATGATTAATCTTTTGACCCAGCGAGTGGAAAATGCGAAACAGTCTGCGTTGGAAAGTTCAGGTAAATCACCATATCGAAGTAAAAGAATGAAATTAACCGAAGGGGAAGAGAGATTTAAAGAGGATAATGTCAAGAGATCGAGAACTGATTTTGAAGGAGAGTTAGAAGCCGGCAGTACTACTGAGGAACTGAAATTACAAGTTCAGACATACAGAGATAAGATAGAAGAATTGAGTAAGAAATTGGAAGAGAAGGAAGGTGAAATGGAAAGTCTTGAAGATCTTAATCATACTCTCATTGTCAAAGAACGTAAAAGCAACGATGAGTTGCAGGAATCTCGCAAAGAACTGATCAGCCAATTGAAGAGAACAGGTGATAGTCATGCTAGCATACGTTATAAGAGAATGGGGGAACTTAATTCTAAGCCTTTCCAGGAGGCATGCAAGAAGAAATATAGTTGCAAAGAAGAAAAAGATGTGAAAGCCTCAGAGCTCTGCAGCTTATGGGAAAGTCACATTAAAGACTCGAGTTGGTTTCCTTTCGTGAATGTCGAGATTGGGAATAATAACTATAAGGAGATAATTGGTGACAAGGATGACAAGCTGAATAGACTGCGGAACGACTTGGGCGATGACGTATTTAAAGCTGTAACAACAGCTCTTACAGAGATGAATGAGTATAATGCAAGTGGGAGGTACATAGTCCCAGAACTGTGGAACTTCAAAGAGGAAAGAAGGGCAACTTTAAAAGAAGGGATTCAAAGATTAAGCAAATATAAGCGGATGAAGAAGTGAGCTCAAAAATTAGAAGAAAATATTTGAATGTAATGTTTCGCGTGTATATGTATCTTAAGTTCTTATCATGTGTTTTCTGGATTTTTGTTCTTATGGTTTGGTATTGCAGAGTCTACTTACAGATCATTATATCATATTAGAAAACTAAAATCACCACAAGGCTACCAACAGAACTATTAGATGCTTCAAAAAAAAAAAAAACAGAACTATTAGATCATTAAGGATGACAGCATTTCTAAAGTTTGTTTTAGACATCACAAACCTCGGGGCCAGCAATCCAGCCATGTCAAGTCATCTCCACCTTGGCTCTATCAGGAAAACCTTGCCTTAAGACTCTACATATAGCTATCACTTGCAATAGGAAAAACTAAATACAAATACGTAGAAAGCTGGTTGATTGAATTGAAAACCCATCGTGAACTTAAAAATTTCACCTTCAAATTGTGATTGCAAAAAAAATTGACTTGGCTGCGTCTAAGCTTGATTCAATAGCTCACAAATTGTGGGATTCTAACCTTCCCACCCACCGTAGAAGACGAGAAAACCAAAATTCCAGTTCACCTTTATGAACAAGAAACCCATACATCCATCTGACTTTTAAGCAACACTGTACTGTTGACTTGGCTGCGTCTAAATCCATGTTCAGTTACTCCACAGTTCTCTGCAGCTTTGGTATTTCCAATTGCTTCTCCTCATCATGAGACACCTGGATTTTACCAAAATAACAGTGAAACAGGTATGCCTTGCTATCCATGAGAACGAAAACAGAGACCAAGATCTCAATTCTAAGCAATTGCCAGATGTTCTTTATGTTTACCATAAAATCAACCAAGGAAACAATAAGTTAACAAAAGGCCATACTATCTTTTCTCTAGCTGCAACCAGCATGCAATTCTTTCCCGAGCTTGAAGCACCAGCTTCGTTTGCTTCCTGTTGAACTGAATACAAATTAGTGTATCCTAAACTATCATGAGGATGAGGATGAATAGTGATCAATAGAAGGATTCCGGATGCATACTTCAACGAAAACAAATACAGTGTTGGAAATTTCTGCAAGTAATCCTAATAAACTGAATTACTCACTGAAATGTAGAAATAAAGCCATTGTCCTGAGAGAAAATATGCGAAAATCACATAATATGAGCAATCGGGTACACTACTAAGCCCCTTCTTAAGCCTTTGAGACTCTCTTTTGACCAGCTTCTGCCTCCAAAGACATTGAATGGCTATTATTAACCGTTGCTTGTGCTGGAAAGTTAATACATCCTCCAGTAGGTCAGTGTGATTGAGAAATAAAAATAGCAGACATATTAATAGTGAGAAACCATTTCACAGCATCCACATGAAACACCAGTACATCAACTCATAAATGAAAACAAAGTCTATCTAAACGTTCAAATACTCTCCTGAATCTATAGTTAAAGAAAGAGAATATGGAGAATGATTGGAGCAGGAAAGAGACAATGGGTGGGGTGGATATAGTTGATAGTTCAGTGAACTAGTTGTAACTATGGAGTTCCCCCAAACAAAAAGTATCATGATCACAACATATAACATTACATGTATCTCTGCAGAAAGCTTTATGTTCCTTTTTGTGCAAATAGTTATGATGAGTAGGAAAACCTCTTATGCTGGAAAGCTGGACTGCATACAAATAATAGATGAGTATAGTTGCACATATGCACGCGAGTATATTTTTGAATTGGAAATGATTGATGATTCTTTATCATTTTATGCAAGAGATGACAAAGTGTATTTTTACACTTCAGGTGTAACCAGACGAGCATTTTAACAAAGCTGAAAAGCAGCAGGCTAATATTGCAACATTTAGGAATAAACAAAACCCAACAACGATAGGAAGGTATGTTGCATGTCATGATCATCAGCCAACATCTAAATAAAGATAAGATTTAGGTTACCATTTAGAGACTATTATTTGCAGTGCAGAAAGGCACACCTAATCAAGAAGAAAAGTAAATGCCACTCACATCGACATTGTGATCCAGAAGAAGTTTAACTGTATTGTGGTGACCAAAAGCGAAAGCGTATTATAACAGCGAGCCAAAATCATTCTGATGTCTATGTTAATACCTTTTGAAAGTAAGAAGAATATGAAATCTTTATATCCTGCAATACAAAAAAACACTAGGATTTCATTTAGGCTACTCTAAAATGTCTGAGTAACACGTGGGGAATATCTACCAGATAAAATGAAGTGACTGGAAGGTTGAATTACTTTAATAAAAGGCCTTGGTCAAATATAAGTTTCTATAACAACAACAGGGAAATGATATATCATATCTCCAATTTTAATTGGCAAAGTAACAGCAAAACCGGGCATATCTACAGTAATCAAAGACTCGGTGATAGCGCTAGGATACCAAAGAAAAAGGTACATGCTATGACAAATCTATGTAGATTGGTCATACCAAAGAAAAGGGTAAATGCTATGAAAAATCTATGTAAATTAGTTGTTTTAACAAGATAGACAAGTCTCTGCTAGCTGCAAGTTTATAGAGCACAAATGTTGTGACAGACTCCAACAAATTATTATAGTGACGCCTTTAATTTTTTGATTTCCTCCAAACCTTGTCATGATCAATGAAGGATGCTGCATAATGTTTGGACATGGATCTCCTCCTAAAAGCTCATATAATTGCTGTCTAATGCACCTCTGAGATACAATTCTAAGTGCCTAGTCATGAAGAGGTATGTGTTTGTGCGTAATTAATCCTGGTCCACAACTCAGTAAGCCTTATAGGTGTTTAAGTTGCTTTAATTTGGGAATAAGTTCTCATGTACTTTATGCAATCGATATAAATGTAAAATGCAAGGACATCTTAAGCAAGGGCACTTAATTGTGTACCTTTTCAAATGCAGTGTACGATATGTGAACATGGTAACTCCTTTAAAGCTTAGACAATCCTTCTGGAGTTCCAAAGCTACCAAACTTTGTGCCGACGAAATATTCTGCCCCGTTTACACCTTAAATGAGCTTTTGGTCTTCTTGAAGTAACATCGGCACAAACACTTTCAATAGTTCTCTTGACAAAAGATGACCAAAACTCAAAAACTACCAGTAAATTTCCAGCTGATTTCAGCCATAATTGAGGAACAAGAAACCTGAATCCTGATATATATTTTGGAAAATCAATGCTATAGAAGAATTTAAGCGTGTTCTACCATAGGCCTCTCCACAATGACTTGGCATTTAATCATCAAACGACACCACTATACCATTACATGAACCAACAAATATGCTTGTACTTGTGACCCCATTGCCAAAAAAGCAGTATTTTTTTCAAGAAATTTTTAAATGCAAATACAATTGTGTAAGTAGGCCTCATGTATTTTTTTAAGCAGATCAAACATACCATTATTATACGAACTAAGAAAGCTAGTATACCTAAACGCAGAGATTAAATTGATACATCTAATTCTCTCAATGGAAAATTGTGACAGTGACAGCAGCCACTTACCAGAATCATCAGCAGAAGATGATTTAGAATCTTGAATCAACAACACCCAGAAGAACCAACTGAAGCGGTTGACGACTGCAAGTGTGTTTTTGTTTTGTTTTTTTGTCTTTCAAAAAAAAAAAAAAAATTGCATTCGACAGCCGATTCAGTTAGTAGTCGAGTTAAAATGTCTAATTTGATCTCTACGGAGTAGAATGGTGAAATACTCCATG
>JAJJMB010008429.1:3230282-3248783 GCA_023531105.1 Papaver atlanticum | reverse complement strand
TTGGAATTTTTGCCTTCGGAGTGCACATGATACAGGAGGAATAGAATTCTCATACACGGTTAGAGAAGAACTCATGAGTAAAGATCCGAATACACTCGTAGCTGGACTTTGGGTTGGGCCATCCAGTCCGTCCCTCTGGGTGTGCATTGGTGTGGTTTAGAGCTGGCAAACCAGCCAGAAACCCGCAAGTTGACCCGGCCCGAACCGTAAAAACCCGCGCCCGTCCCGGCTGGGTCGTTAACAAGCCTGGCGCGGGTTGGATAAATAGCGGCTTGTGAGAAAACGGGTTAACCCGTGCCCAGCCCGTAAACCCGTTAACCCGTGTACAATAATAAATTAATAAATTACCTTTAATTTTCACCGTTAGATTATGTAGGGTTAATCCTATCCCTACGTTAAAGGTATAAAAACACCAAAAACCCTAGCAAACAGATCATTTCTTCTTCCTCTTTCTTTTCTTTTTTCACCCCACAGTCTTCTCCTGCGGCTGCGCCTCCTCACCACCTCCATCATTTCTCCTGCTATTGATTAAGTTTCTGCTGCTGCTAAGTTTCCTTCACAAGTTGGTATACACAATTTTCTCTTACTTTTTATGATTCTTTTGTTTGTATCTTTTTTAATTTTCATCATCTTTGGGTAAGATTTTCTTGGTGTTTTCTTGAAATTTTGATTTACTTGCTAATAGGCCTGTCAATGGAAGAATATCCGTCGGATATTAAGGAATCCGATATCCGACAGGTTAAGCACTATCGGATATTCGATATCCGATAATATCCTATAGGATATCAAAATCAGATATCGATTCCGATATGTTAAGCTATCGGATATCGGATAAATATCCGACAATATCCGTTTCTGACCCAAAAAAAATCAATAACCTGTAAAGCTTCAGAGGTGAAATTTAAGTTTCATTTCTCATACATAAACAGTCTTAAAACATTACTCTTAAATAGTTATGTCTCTACTCACTCACACATACATGAAAAGAAACACAAGCAAATGCTAAAGAAAGTAAGAAACTTCGAAGCACTAAGTATGATAAGTAGGCCTGTCCAGTCTCCAACTCTCTTGTCTTCAGTGTTCTTCGATTTCCATATCTGCATTATAACAAGTCAACATTTAGATAAGATATACAACTACATCTATGACTACAAGTAGTAATAATAGAAACTAGGAAGAATAACAGATGAAAGATGCACTGAGTTTAAGCAAAAAAAAGAGGAAGAAATGTTACCTTCATCAAAGAAATCTGGCAACCAATCGCTAAAGCACAACAATGCTTCAACAGGCTCTGGATCTAATGAAGCTCTGTGTGTTGTAAGCACTCTACCCCCTGCACTGAACATTGATTCGGATGCCACATTGGTGACTGGGATAACCAAGACATCTCTTGCCATCTTTGCAAGAGTTGGGTACTTAGGTTCATTTAGCTTCCACCAACTCAAGATTTCAAACAAATACTCATCTTCTGGTGAGCCGTTGCTAAGCATTGGTTCTTCTAAGTACTTGTCCAACTCAGATTTCTGCACCTCAACTTCAATGTTTTCCATCATAAACTCATCATAATCAGAATCACGTACCTTATCTAGATTGCCTGAATCCATCATACTTGAGCTAGAGACAGAGCTGCGAGCACCAAAATAGTGTTCATCTGCATTTGAGTTTTGTGAGTCATGTGCATTGAAAAGAGCTGTCAATTGTGTTTTGAATTTGTTATACTCCACTGCATAGCCACTGGATCCATACATCTTCTTATAATGAAACTCTACTCATCTTGCCTTGTATCTTGGATCTAACACAACTCCAATGCTCATAAAAAAATTACTGTCAAGCCAATATGCATCGAACTTTTCCCTCATCTTCAACCCCATTTCTATGATATACTCATAATCACTATGTTCCCATTGTTTGATGCACTTGTTAACTTCATACACCCTATTATAGTACAGATTTGCAGTTGGATACTTCATCCCTGCAAACCTGGTTGAAACATCATTAAACACCTCTAAACATGCACAAATAACTACCCCTTGTTGCCACTGGTCAGCACTTGGTAGACACTCGAATTCAGGATCAAGGACAGCTAATCTTTCAAACCCTGTTCTCAGTTCAATTGCATTTTTGAGCATAACATAAGTTGAGTTCCACCTAGTGTCCACGTCTAGACTAACTGCCTTTCCATACAACCTAACTTGTGACACAACCAATTCAAATCTCTCCTTCCTAGCTTGTGAAGATTTAACATACTTAACACAATCTCTAATTTTTTGCACAAACTTAGCAACAACTTTCATACCATCTAGGACAACCAAATGAAGAATGTGGTTGGCACACCTCATGTGAAACAATTTCCCATCAAGAACTAGGCAATCCTTACTCTCTAGCCACCTAATCAAGTTTCTCATCATCACACCATTGGTAGCAGCATTATCAGCAGTTAAAGCAAGGAATTTCCTATCTATGTTCCATTCAAGAGTGCAACTTTTAATACATTCTGTGAGAACATCTCCTGTGTGTGGTGATGGCACTAAAATATAAGCTAATGTTTTCTTCACCAAGTTCCATTCATCATCTATGTAGTGGCATGTTACACAACAATACCCATCTTTAGTATGCTTAGCAGTCCACATATCAGTTGTAAGACTACATCTAGAGGTCAAATTATCCAATGCTAGTTGCAATTCTTGTTTCTCTTCACGAAAAAACTTTATCACATCACTTCTAGTTTTATTTCTACACATGATCTTAGCAGCATGGTTCAAGGACTTGCAAAACATTCTAAAGTAAAAATGTTGAGCCATGTTTAAAGGGTAATCATGCTTAGCAATCATTTTAGCCATGTATTCCCTAAAAACTGCAGGATCATACTTGTAATTAGCTAATTTTACAGCTTTGTTACCTGTTGTTTTCAGTGAAGCAGTAATTTGTTATTGTCCAGCCTTGTTCTGTGGTCTCTCTCGGCAAGTCTTTAGATGATTAGACAACCTGGTAGTACCAGTCTGACTACCAGCATCAATTACCTTCTTGCAATGATTGCATGTACCTAGTACAATAGCTTCCCTCACATGTTTTTTGTTGCGTCTTACTTCAACATTCCTTTCAAATTCATCCCACACAGGTGACCTTGTTGTTCTAAGTCTTTTCTTCAGACCAGTTACCAATGGATCCTCATCAGCTTCTCTATCTTCATCATCTTTATTAGAGCCGGGCATGGTATCATCAGCTGGGTTCTCTTCTGGTTCTGGTAATCTCCTAGTGTCACTAGTACCATGTGTTGAGCCAATTGCTGAAGCTTGAACACTTTCACTTTGTGATTGTGAACCATCCATAGAAATGATGTCATTTGATTGAGATTGAGGCAAAGGGGTTGACTTTGAGGTTGCAACTGTCTTGCCGTTGGCTGGTTTTTTAAACATTTTTGCAATTGCCTATATTAAAATTAAACACAGAATAAGTTACCAAAGAAATGATTGAGAAGAAAACCCAAATTTTGAAACAGCAACAGAAACCCTAATTTGCAATTTCTGATTTCAAAACCCTAATAAATTATAATTTCATAGAAACTCATACAAATTCATCACTCTATATCATCAAATTCTATCAACAAACCCCAAAACAAAATAATTTTCAGAGAGAGTCAGAGAGAGATTAGTACCAACGTAATTTAGGGTATAGCTTAATCCATTACACCCTCGATCTTTCACGCCAAGTTTAAGAAATTGATGTTGCAGAAGATGACCAACTCCTGATGCTAAAACGAAAAAAAAGATAATGGAAAGATTGATTTGTTGCAGAGATTCGGTGGAGAGTGGAGACAGTGGAGAGGCGGTGAGAACTGAGAAGAGAAGAATAAAGAAAAAAAGAAAAACGAAATGAGTTCCACTTCGAGTTCGAGTCTTCGACTTCTAGTTAGGTATAGGAAAAATATAAATTTTAAATACGCCCCTGTTATATCGGATATTAAGCAAACGGATATAGCCTAATCCGATTCTGATATGTTAAGGAAGAAATATCTGATAAATATCCGTATCCGATATCCGGTAAAACGGATAAAATCCTATAGGATCTCGAATAATTGGAAATGGATTCCGGATATCGGACATATATTGACAGGCCTACTTGCTAAAGTGATGTTTATGTAGTATAACATGAATGGATGATCTATAATCTAGTACTAATTAGTCTAATTTTGATGTTATTTTGATTTAGTTGGTGGAGTGATTTCTGAGTTGTTTATCTGATTTTAGTGACAGCATATTGTAGTACTGATAAGTAAGTGTATTTGCTTGCTTGGTTGTCTCTGTAGTAAGAGGAAATTTGAGATGTAAAATTGGGTTTTGCTAGAATGTTGAGAAATCTTAGGTTATGTAGCATACATGAATGAATGAACTATGTAGGGATGCTAACTGTAGAACTGACCCCCCAAATTGAAATTTGAGCCGAAAAGGAAGCTTTGACATGTTGATACTGGTCTCATATTTTTCTTTGGCTATGGATTATGTATGTACTTAAGATGAACTTATGCTTATAATCTGTTCGATGAAATGGTAAAAGGAGAATCCCATCTTTAGCTTATTTTACTTTGTAGTTAATTAAAGGTCAAAATTAATTACTAACTTGTGGTAGTCTGATACGGTAGGCGGATGGGATTTTTATTCATTGTGTTTGGTATGGGTAGCATTAGATGGGATTTTGATTCTCTAATATGAATAATGTAATGTGTTTATGAGTTTGGGAGCTTTGTTACATTTAATTGAATGTTCAATGTGGGTATTCTTTGTCCTTCGTCTCGTTTCTGTTATATATTTAGCAGCGATTGTTACGTTTAATCCATTACTAATCTTTGATTAATGTATTCAATTACATGTACTGGTGGATAATGTCCTTATTTGGGTAGCAATACATGTACTGTAATAGTTTTTTTGGAATTTGTTTACATGTATGATGTATCTTATTACTTGCAAATGAGATGTTTTGCTTATACTTTTTGTTTATGTATTTTTTATGTTTCTGAATGACTCTTTGACTTATTCTCTGTGGCTCCATCAGGATGTCAAGTGTACATGAACAAGACCATTATAACGATGTTATGAGTAGTGACGACGGTGAGGATGATGATGTTGAGATGCTAGATTCTGTGAAAGACTCTGCAACTGTTGGTTGTGCACCTGCACCAGTACTAAACTACTAATGATCAGTATACTGTATAACTGTGTTCCTTTTATGATGCAAAACTAGTGTCAAACTATTGTTTAAGTTTTGCAATTTTCTTGATCCTTTCATTAAGTTTTTAAATTTTGGTGTGACATTGTGACTGTTGAATCTGTTGATTGAATTGAATCGAAATATCAAATGAATTAGATGAATGTTAGGTTGCAGAGAATGAGCTTTAGATGGCCTGAATGTGGCCGGAAATAGAGCAGAAATCATATGAAACTTTGTCAAATCGGTTTGTGGCGAGTTGACTAACCAGAAACGGGTTAACCCGTGAACCCGCAAGCTTTACCCGTTGCGGGCACGGGTTGAAGAAATGACCACCCGTGAAGAATATTGACCTGCAGGTTTTGGCCCGTGTTAACCCGAACCCGTGTAACCCGTAACAAGCCAGCCCCGGCCTGCCCGTTTGCCAGCTCTAGTGTGGTTGTCCCATGACTCCCATCTCTTCTACTGCCGATGCGCTAACCAGCCCAATTCTATTACTTTGAAGAAATTGTTGGTTTTGAACGGTGAAAATAAAAAGGGTCATTTATTGATATGCCCCCATTTTTTTAAAACTATTTATATTTATATCTCGTTACATTGCAAACTTTGGAAAATATCTTGAAACTCCTTTTCCGTCCATCCTTCTTCCCGTTTTTTTCTTTCAAAAGAAAAACCGTCTTTTTTGTCCACGTAATAGAAAGTTCTTGGAAGAAAAAGACCACAAGACCCTAACTCCAATTTATAAAGTGTTTATCTTCGTAACCTTAAGAAAACAAACCTATTCATAGTCGTCGGCTTCTTCTTCTGTGTTCGAAAATCTTAAGAACCTTAGAACTGTTTAACGAACGAAACTCAGTTGAAAATTCAAAGTAAAAGTAATAAAATAGATAAACACATACTAAAAGTAGTTCTGATATAAACAAACAATGCCAATACTTAGCTCTATTATAGCAACGTCAAGGAAACATGTGCATTAGCAATTGGACAATAAACTAAAAGAGGCATATTATAACTACACTAACCTAAAGACAAGGTTTTCTCTATTTACCACCTATATTTTTCCTATTTCCCACCCACTAACAAAAACCAAAAGTAATATAACTATTTTTAATGTGGGAAAAAAACACCCATTATCAATATACTCCACACTAATTCGAACCGTCACTTTTATCAGCTACCATCAAATCTCTCTAATCTCAACCCTAACTAAATTTCCGCCGCCCCCACCATCATTTTGTTTACCACCACCACCATCATACAATCGCCAACATCGGCTCCATGGGAATAAGAAATGTTCTTTATTAAAGTGGAAAATGAAGTTATTTGATTGTATTTTAATCATTAGTTTGTTGTATTTGATTACAGCATTTTTATTTCACTAATCAAATAAAAATTCCAATTCTATTGAATTCTCAATTTAGAACACATACAGAAAACATATGTGTAAGGTGAAAATTATTGGTGTATTTTATTGGTTAGAAAACATATATGGAAATTCAATTGCAACCTCAAAATCTTAGATAATCAATCTAAAGGACATCGTTTACTCGATCATAAACCATCGATGGTTATATGGTGGAGTTTTTGGGAACATGATAATAAGCTATCAGCATGATTGATTGATGGTTTTATGCTGTAAAGATCGAAAAGTAGGTCGGGAGAAATTAAACTTAAAAGTCAGTCACCCATAATTTGATTCCATTTCAATCCGGCTTCCATTAACACCTACATAAATACTAATACAGTGATGGTGTTCTTGGGTTCCCAGCGGAGGAGGTTTTGTTTACCCGAATTAAGTACAGTCACATTATTTTTGGTTTCATGGGTGGTAAATAGGGAAAACCAAATACAATGTCTATTTCTAATGTTAATGGCCTTTTAGCACAAATTTTATTCAGCATACAACTATTTTTAGCACTTCTCAACACAACACGCAGTAAAAGTGTCATAGAACTTGGAAGCAAAACCTCGTACAAAACATCAAGAACAGTAAAAGTATCCTAAGAACTTGGAAGCAAAACCTCGAACAAAACATCAAGAACATAAGCATATAAGAATAAAGAGAAGTTAAATCATTTGTGTGTGTGAATTAGATTTAGGAAGTTATGATTAACAAGGGAATAATTTCAGTATGATAAAAGAAAAATAAGTACAATTGTGTTATAAAGTAGTTCGTCACAATAACCGAGTGATTTTATCATGATAAGAGAAAAAATTCAATAAATAAAATATGTAAGGAAAAGTTTCAAACATATATTGTCCAAGACAAGATTTGATGAATAAAACGAAGATCTTCACTAACCCGAAATGGATGGTCCGCATGAGTTTTTTTTTTACACTAACTATTGTTTAAGTATTCTCACTCATACAAAAGTATGTTGACCCATGGTTCATATACTTATTATTAACTCTTAGTAATTTATGGAGGACATCCTCTAAATTTTTAGCTTATATGAGAGATTAAGTGCGCCAAAAGTCTCGTGTTTAAACCAATATAGTTAATCTCAGACGTAATTTATCCAAGATTTCCGGTCTCTATTCATGACAGAGATAGTCTCTCAATCCTAGTGAAAGGAGATCTTACCAAAAAAAACTCGTCGAGACACGTTGCCAATTCAAGGGTTCATATGGAAGTCCTATTATACAAAAATCAAGATTATTTCTTTAAAAAAAAATCGATTTTATTTCATATTACGATGGGCTAAAACAAATTGGTTTAAAATCTCAAACGTATTCCTCGACTATACTTGATTAGGCGGCATACATTTCAAAAAAAATGGACTCTGGGATTTCACGGAGAATCTAGCTGAGATAAATGTGTCGTATCTCAGTCTCCACCGAAAAGAGACCTAAATCCGATATTTACTACATTCGTTCAACCATGAAAACACACAATGAAAATTTAAAAAAATTAAACTTGTTTTTCCAACTCACATTAGAGTACTTAAAAATACCACATTTAAATTCTTTTAAATAAACGTGAGAGAAATTACAAAATAACTAAACTGATGATTCAGTAAAACATGCCGCAAAAACATTTACTATACGTCTAGTGAAATGAAGACGAAAAAGTGAGTGGTTGAATAATTGGATAACTCATTTAAAACTGACAATGGTATAGACGTATAAATGAATCTAATATCTAATCTGCTATCTAAATCCCATATTCTCTTTTTTTTGCTGGATCGACAATTAATGATAGTGAAATACTTGTATGTGTTCTCAATTAAGTATTTTCAACTTCTATCTGTGTTCAAAATCTACCAGTAACTCAAGGAGAATCACATAACCTTTTACTGAGTGAGGAAATTATCTTGACTGAAAGATCTAAATTTGTTATTCATGATGATGAATTTAAAGCATTTGCTTCTTTTAGAGTAATAATAAGCCTTTCTTTAATCAATCTGCAAGATCTAGTTTTCCTCATCCATTTTATGGTGCTAGACCTATTTCATCATACTCTTACGGACTACCATTTCAGCAATCTTATTTTCCCCATACTTCATTTGAAAAAAAATCCTATGAGAAATGTTGCTACAAATACTTTTGTTGGTGGTTCAGTTACTTCAAATACTTCATCATAATTCATTGGATTTACTTCTAGAATTGTTTCTTCTTTCAAGACTAACAAACCAATTTGTCATATATTCTTCAAAGTTGGTCATCATGTAATTGAGTGTAACTACGTGATGAACTTATCTTATTAAGGTAAACCAATTCTACATAATATTCATGCAATGTTAGCCACAGTTGATTTACTTGGTGACAACCCATGGTATGCATATTCAGGAGTCACTAACCACATCACAACTGCAGCTTTCGATTTGTCTAAATATCAATCATACAATGGTAATGAACAGATACAAACTGCTAATGGAGAAGGTATGGTTATTTCTGATATAGGGTACTCTACTAGATTTTTACAGAATGATAAAATGAGTTTACCTAATATTCCACATGTTCCATCTGCTTCGCACAAGCTGCTCTCAGTTCATAAATTTACTAGAGTTGATCATTATAGTATTACATTTGAAAGTGACAAGTTTTTTGTGAAGGATCTCAAATATGGGAGGAGACTTTTCCAAGGGCTGAGTAAGAATTGTTTATACCCAATGTATTTCTTAGATTCACCATCATCTGCTTCTACTACTACTTCAGGACCCGCTACTGCACTATCTCTGTAACCGTTTCTAGTCATTTGCTTCATAAGATATTAGGTCATCCTTGTTTTCAGTATTTGCAGAGGATAACTCTATGTCTATTGATTTGTCAAGTAAGCCTTTATTTTGTAGTGACTTTCATTTGGGAAGATTTTATAAGATTCATTTTTTTTGTCTAGCTCTACGCCAAATATACCATTGCAACTCTTGCACATGGATTTATGGGGGTCAAGTCTTACTATTATAATATCATTGATGATTACAGTAAGTATTGTTGGATTTCTCCCCTAATGAGAAAGTCATATTTTACTCCCAAATTTCAATCTTTTCAGTTGCAAGTTGAGAATTTCTTTCTGAAAATTAAAACTATTGGAACATATGGAGGGGTTAATTTATAAAGGTCTGGATCACGGGACTCATGGCTTGGACGCTTAGTGTGGACAAAAATACTGAACCGTTCATTACACTTCATCTAACGGTTGTGGAAGTTAATGAGGTGGCATCTGCTTAGCCTAAAAAAACTATACGTCTCCAGCCAAGCCGAATATTAAACTCTCTCCCTGTATTTTGTTCTTCGGCTGTTCATTTTATTCGTCCGCATTTGGAACCTTTTCAAACCCTAGAAAATCTCAATATAGTGTGATGTAGCTCGGGGATCTGAAGTTTATTCACGATCTAGAAATGCAGTCTGCCTTTGGTATTTTTGTGATTGCAACAAGTAATTCAGTTGACTAGCACAAGATTCTTTGTGTTTTGAAAACTTTACTTTGACAAAAAAAATTTATGTACCCTCTTAACATAGCTACTTCTATTAAGGTGGTGCCCGCTCTTCTGCTTTATCTTCTTCATTTGAGTCTGTACAAAGTTTTTCTTTTTTCATGCATATTGAAACATTTTTATGTTGCTTGTACATCCAAAATTATTATTGGAGTCGTGTAGTTTATTCAGGCTAAACAGATGCCACCTCATGAAACTTCCACGGCCATTAGATGAAGTGTAATGGACGGTTCATTATTTTTGTCTACACCATGCGTCCAAATCATGAGTCCAATGATCCGGACCCATTTATAAATACTAAACTTGGTTCAGTTTTATCTGATAGTTATATTTCTCATCAATATACTTATGCCTACTGTTAGATCACTGCTCGGTCAAACTCGCAAGCGTTGCTATCTCGAGCTGGTTGTCAAGTTTAGTTGCCAAAACTATAAGACTTGATTTCTAGTCTACTTATAGCTAAGTCTCAGATTAGGATAGAAAGTGTAGTTGAGCATTAGACTTCACGGCATTCATCGATTAAAGATGAAGAACTACTAAGAGGAGCTTGTGGAACTTCATTAACAAAAGGTATGTGGAGACTTGAACTCATCTATCACTCAAAAGTATATCTACTCTATCTCCTATTTGAGATAAAATGCATATAGCTATATAGACTTCGAATATACACATTTGATATTTCGAGTTGAGTTTAACTCGCTTACATATTTCTCGAAATATGTGTTGGTAAGCTTTCATTTTAACCAAGTTCATCTTATATTCTTGTCGAAAGTCAAAAGATGATCATGTGAAAATCTCCTTGTAACATCTTACATGATTTGTGTGAGACAGTCATTTGATGTAGACTCTGAATGTTTCGTATTAATCATTCGATCACTTGAAAATTGCTTTGAAGCTAATAGTTTGTGTGAGACAGCTATTATCATCTTCCGAGAATGTTTCAATGATTGAAATGGGAGTTTAAAACACTTAACCATGATTAGATTATAAGCATAGTATGCGTATTTGCATATGTGTTGATCCAAGACCGGAACTTAGTATGATACCCGTATGCGTACTGGTTGGTAAGGTAAAGTCAGGGAGCTAGAGTATGCGTACATGTATGCGTACTGGCGAAGTCATTTGAAGTCCGGGTACTAGAGTATACGTACCTGTATGCGTACTGGTTTCAACTGAAGTTCATAAGTGTACGATAGTATGCGTACCCGTTTGCATACTGGCGAACACAGTCAAAGTCCGGCTACTTAGGTATGCGTACCCGTTTGCATACTTGAGTGGGTTATGTTCTAGAATCGGTTTGTTCATGAACTAATACATTTATATAATAAGGAATGCAATCTTTTGCAAACCGTGGCTATAATGTTCATGAATTGATTCGAGTAAATCAAAATCGATTTTGCTTCAATTGTGTCTTGTATATTTCTATGAGAATATAAACAATTGAATAACTCTAGAACAAGTTTCATTTGAGTCATTTGAACTAGTTATGGTTAAGATGAATATGGTTGATATGAGAGTGTTCATATGGCTAACTTCGGTTAACTATTATTGAGCCAACAAGGTGCACACGTTTAGGTATGGTTACCTATATCTAAATTAAGTCACTTTTTATTTGTGTGTAAAAAGCTAAGTTCGATCTAACGGTTGAAATATATTAGCTTGAGTCTAATCAGGTTTTCATCTAACGGTGAATATTGAATGTTTTGTTACCAAGGTAACTTAGATTGCAAACCCTGATTTGAAGACTATATAAAGGAGAACTCTAGCAACTGGGAAACCTAATCCCCACACCTCCTGTGTGATACTAGTTGCGACTAGAGTTGATTCTCCTTTAACCTTAGGTTTTTCATGAAACCCTGTAGGTTAACGACTTGAAGACCTCATTGGGATTGTGAAGCCAGACCCAACTATTTCTTTGTAGTTGCGTGTTCTGATCTTGCTGTTTTTTTATCGTATTGAGTACTATCTTCTCTAAGATTTGCTCGAGATTTATTCTTCTATAGGCAAGATAAAAAGTAGTCACAAACATCTTCGTCTCATCGTTTGTGATTCCACAATATCGTGTTTCACTACTATACGATTAAGATTATTGTGAGGTGATTGATATTTCTAGGTTGTTCTTCTTGAATATAAGTCCAATATATCAATTGGTTCCTGTTCACCTTGATTTATCAAAAGACGGAACAAAATATCTAGGTTTATCTGTGGGAGACAGATTTATCTATTCAATAGACTTTTCTGTGTGAGACAGATTGGTTTATCAAGTGCTCGACTTTGGGTCGTAGCAACTCTTAGATGTGGGTGAGATCAGCTAAGGGAATCAAGTGCGTAGAGTCCTGCTGGGATTCAGAGGCGTAAGGAATGCAACTGTACCTTAATCAGTGTGAGATTAGTTAGGGCTCAACTACATTCCAGTCCAAAGTTAACTTGGTGTAGGCTAGTGTCTGTAGCGGCTTAATACAGTGTGGTGTTCAAATATGGACTATGTCCCAGGGTTTTTCTACATTTGCGGTTTCCTCGTTAACAAAATTTCTGGTGTCTGTGTTATTTCTTTTCCGCATTATATTTGTTTATATAATTGAAATATCAAAAGTTGTGCGTAGTTCAATCAATTAGGTAATCCAACCTTTGGTTGTTGATATAAATTGATTGACACTTGAACATTGGTCTTTGGTACCGTTCAAGTTGTTTATCATAATAATCAGGCTCGCGGATTTCTATCTGTTTGATTTGCTGATTACATTGAGAAACAGAGATATAACTCTTGGATATACTTTTCTTAGGATTGAGTCTGACTGTCTAGTTGATTATCTTGAAAGTATATTGGAGTTAGTCCATACAGATTGATAAGCGAAATATTGGGTGTGGTTGTTAGACCCCCGCTTTTTCAATTGGTATCAGAGCAGGAAAACACGTTTAAGACCTCAATCTGACTCTATGGATAGTTGATATTTCGGATAAACGCATCGTCAGAAGTAAAAGTTTTGTTTCCATGAAATCTATTAAAGAGAAAGATTCGTCTATCTCGAATTTAGATGAACATTGTGTTCCAACGAAACAGGATTGCACTGATAAGTGTTACTCCGATTACCTTTCAAACGAGTCTGACTCTGTTGAAGAAAGGAAAGAGGACAAAGAGAGTGTAATTCTAAAACTTATTAGAATCCAGGATGATAAAATCAATCGGTTGAAACACAAAGTCAATGTTCTTATTGGTATGGTAAATGATCGTGACTCTCAATTAAAGGTTCTCCATGAATAAAATTCCCTAGTCTGTTCTTCACGAACCTTAATATAGGTTGAACTCAAAGAGGATGCCTTGGAAATTGAACGTCTTTTGAGTAAACTCTCTATTCAAGGATGTTCTGAAGACTTCACTATGCCAATCGCTTCTAACTCAACTGAGACTTCAGTTCCAGAAGTTAAATCACAATCCCTTCCTATTGGAAAATATGTGCCTCGTTCTTCCTCTAATCAAGGAATCTCCACATCACACGGAAGGAAGAAATGTCCTAGCGATGGTGTTAAGATTGCTCACTCTAATCACTTCGGTGATCAGAAAGTGTGTCCCTTTTGTGATTCAAAAGGACATGTTGAACGAAAGAGCAAATCTAGGTTGAATGAAAATTATATTGCTCAACTTCAACACACCTAAGATTCAATTCTCAAAGGTGTAACTGACATTCATATGTCTAAACCAATTGGTTGGAGTACTCACCCTGTGAATCCTTCCAGGAAAGTCAGTTTTATTTGTTCTTCGAATGTTCAAAATCGCAAAAACCATTTTAACACAAATCGTCCAAGAAGATTTCAAGGATCTTCTTCGATTGAAAATGGAGGTGTTGTTATTCTTGATGTGAAAAAAAGTACCAGAATAAAGCAAAAATGGAGATATGAAAGACAACATGAATCTGATAATTGAAGGATACAAGGAGCTCATCAACAGGCTGTCGAATCCCTCTAGACAAAACTCTTCAGGTAAGAATCCATACTATGCGTCATATCTTGATGATAGTAAGTTTTATGATAATTTTTCACATCAAAAATGAGTCTTTCCCAGAATTAGAAGGAAAAAGAGACTCAACCGTGAACACCATTCATTTAATGAGCTTAGGGCTCATACTTGTGCTAATGAATCACAAGTTTGAAATCTCACTCACACAAAAAATCCTGGTTGAGTGAGATACGATCAGGTATACTTATTGGTAAATGCTTTCTAATTAGTCGAGCTATTTTCTTATCATCCATAGCTAAATTATTGTCTGCAGACAGCACTGCCTAAGTATTGTTTGTGTCTCAAGAATCTCTTTGTTTTTCTTATTTTTGTTTCGAAGAAGTTTTTGTTGCAACTAGGTTGCCTGTTACTCGTGTGCTCTAAATTGTTTCTCTGTGGAGATATAAAATTTATTGAGCCAAAAAATTGTGAAAGAAAATCTTCACGTGGCAAAACTTTTCTGTTGAGTCTTAAGGTACGTTTCGTGTTGGTTTTGTTATTATTTTGGGTTTGGATTGTGTTCGTACGAGTACCCGACTTACTTGTCACGAACTGTCTTTAGAAACCATAAAAGTTACCTTCCCTAAGAAACCACTTAAATACCAAACCTATTGAGTCTGTACGCATACTCCAGGTTTTTGTCGTTTTGTAAAGAATGTCTTCACCTTCTCGCTCTGGTGGTTTTGCAAGAGGTTTTCTTGATAAAGGTATTGGTTTCGAGTCCAAAGGGAGGAAGAAAAGAACCCTAGTAGAAGATGATGATCAAAATCCTGATGCCTCATGCTACTATGCCTATACTCTTCAGGATGTTGAGAATGAGGATATGGTTTCTACTGAAGTGGTTCATGATTTTCTTAAATACTTTAAGGAAGCAAAACTGCAACTCGTTGATACTATGAAGGGTCTTGATGTGTTAAAAACTGAGTTGAAAAAGATTAATTCGGACCTTGTTCTCATGAAGACACATGTTAAAGATCTTCTCAATGGGGATATCTTCTCTGAAGAAGTAGTGAATGCTGTCAATCACAAGCTCAAAGGACTCATGTCTCGTGGGGGTTCCGAAAGTGGTCTTTGATTTCCACTCATGATCAGTTTTGTTGGTTTAGGAGTCTTTTGATTTTTGCTTGTTGTTTTTATTTTGTCTAGGAAACTTCTTATGAGAATTTATTCTTGTGTTTTAAGAAGGATAACTAGGGTTTGGAATAGCCATTATTGTGAGTACACATAGCTATTGCCAACGATTTTCATCTTGCAATGTTTTTAGATTTATTTATTTAAATTCTAAAGTTTATTTGGAAGATGATTTTGCGGTATTAATCTTTATTGGTTTTATATATTGCAAAAACTTTATGGGATATGTGTGCTTGCGTCCGTGAACTATGATTGTCCCATATATGTCAAAAGTTAAGCCTATTATGTCATTATGCAAATATTGATGAAGATAGGATGAACTTTTGATTGCAAAGATTAAGTCTATTATATGTTTTTATGCAAATATTAATGAAAAATAGAATGAATCTTTGAATATTCCACAGTATTGGTCTTTCCCTGATCCACTTCTATGTGAAAGTACTGTGTGGCTCCGTAAGTTCTCTTATGTTGAGCATTTCCAATTAAATTGATCATGGGTTCTCTTGTGGTTAATTTAATTGAGTTTTATGGATACAAATTCATGTTTCATGTAATTTGTTAATGTCCAAAGAAATCCTTCTTTTCTTGTAAAAGTAAGGTCGCTCTTGTTGTTCTTTCGGGAATGACATTATATGGGGGAGAGTTTTTAATTGAACTTGTGCTTAAATGCCAAATCTTTGTGGGGAGTGCGGTTGTGGAATATTGTATGAGTTTTCTTGTATCTTTATAAACTCCTTGATGAATGCATTTAGTTTCGACTATATGATTGCATCTAAACAAAGTTGATATGTTTTCTTTTAGTCATGAAGTATCTCTATGAGAATTTCATTATGATCCCACTAGTTTTCGTACCTTTGCCAATTTATATTGACAAAAATGGGGAGAATTAATGTGTAGTTCACACTACAAATACATATGATTTACGGATCATTATGTAAGGGGAGTGGTTTTCATGTGAGATGAAGTATTGACTGATAAGCACGTAAATGCTACATTTTATACCCATATATTAGCTAGGACTCGATATTTTGGCTTAAAATACTATTTAAGTGCTTTTGTAGAAAGTACCAACGATTTTCGATCACGAAAGAATTTACGGTTAAATCAAGAGCTAAAAGAGCATTTGCAACTAAATCCACCCAAAAGGCTATTCACAGCACTAATGAGAAAGAATTAATTTGGTTGCTACTTAACAATTTGTGTTAGCACTACTTTATCCACTCACGACCAGGGATGGACAAATGATCTTTGTCTTGTTCAAGCACGTCTATTTTACTTCAAGCTAGCTCGTCAATTCCACTATGGGCAGTATGTTAATGGTATAACAAGGTTTGGTGGACGTGGTGCTGTTGGGTCAAATGAGTGGTGGACGTGGCTTCACTACAACAACAATTTTGGGTGGTATTTCGTAAGTATGGAACAGCACATCGTTCATTTCCCTGTTAAGCAGAGAAGAGATACAGGAGTAAATGGCAGATGGATGCTCGACCCGGTGGCAGTGGTGATGTTTCGTATTACTCTAAATGGATTCTCACAATGGCTGTGTAGAGCTCGGTTCTGAGATGAAATCATGAAGACATAAACAAAGTTTCAAGACTGCAACTCAGTTGCAGAAGGGCAGCTGAACAGTGAAGAATGGTTAGATAGTATGGCTGAAATATTTGTTGGCAGCGATGATTTGTACTAGCTGTTGATACTGGCTGCATGGGTAGTTCTGAGACGTAAATGAAGATCGAATCATGAGGACTAGGTGCAGTTCGGACTTAAAAGGAGTTGGACTTTAATTAGAAGGGCCCAAGTGCTAACCATCGGCTAGGTCCTATTTCGACCCTCGACAGCATTATATACAAAAGTAAAAAGAAGAGGAAAGGGAGAGGCCGACGGCCAGAGACCAGTTTTGGTGAGAGAGACGTGCGGCTACGGAGGTGGAAGACAAGGGTTTGCGATTTTTAATTTCTTCCATTTCCATCTTGATTTTCTTCGGATTTTCTAGATTTGTTTATGGCTTTTGAGAGAGCCATATCTTGCTAATTATTTTGTAACTAGGGTTTTTATGGTAGAAATTACATGGGTATTAGGCCATTTTTGATTGAATTGAATTATGAAGCAATAGACCATTATGATTTGAATTGATTAAGTTTTGATTATTGTTTATCAATTAATTGAAGTATGAGTTGTTGCATTACCGGTTTTATAAACCTTTGTGCCTAATTGGATGGTTTTACAAATAGTTTTGGTCTCGTTATTTGATAGTCCATGCTTGGGTTGAATCCTTTGATGGGTTGTACTTAGAAGAGCCAGATACAATTTGTGAATCAATATTTTAGTTTCATATGATTTTCTCGTTAATACAATTTGATAGTGCATGCTTTGGTTCAATCTTTTGATGTGCTATGCTTTTAGTATACGAGTGACATTTGCGATACTATCCTGATAATAGGTGATGATGTCAATAGAACGAAAGATAAACACATATTCATAATTATGTTTCATTTCAGTAATTGAATAGAAGTAGTAGGGGATATCATAGAACTCTGGTTACCGACTCTCACATTTTGGTTATATCTTTTATTATTCTGTTTATCTAGTTTCGTAATCTTATTTTACCAATTCTTAAACTTTTGAAATATTGAATTTGATTGGTTAGCTTTTGGTATTAGTTAGTAGTAGTATTTTCACACTCCTCGTGGGAACGACCTGTACATGCCATTATCTACTAGTTAGACGTTGTAAACTTGCAGTATTTTTATAGTCGGCTTTCAGACCCATCATTGACTAAGGGAGAGTGATACATATCACCATAGTATTGTTGTCAAAGTTGTGATACAGTTGGACTTTGATGGTGTGTAATGATACTATGACACTGTATAACAATGACTGGGAGCTACTGTTTTCTCATTGTTATACCTACGGATCTTCAACAACTATGATGCTGAGTTGAACACGTTAGCGACAAAGATTTCGAGTAATGTTGAAGAACTAAGGAAATCAATCATTTGGATGAGAAGCTACAAAGTTTATTTATTTTGTAATCCATATGTATTGATAGTTTTGTCACTAAAATTGACCAAGGGGGAGATTGTTAGAGCACTGCTCGGTCAAACTCGCAAGCGTTGCTATCTCAAGCTTGTTGTCAAGTTTAGTTGCCAAAACTATAAGTCTTGATTTCTAGTCTACTTATAGCTAAGTCTCGGATTAGGATAGAAAGTGTAGTTGAGCATTAGACTTCACGGCGTT
>JAJJMB010008429.1:3161783-3230272 GCA_023531105.1 Papaver atlanticum | reverse complement strand
GTGTAGTTGAGCATTAGACTTCACGGCGTTCATCGATTGAAGACGAAAAACTGCTAAGGGGAGCTTGTGGAACTTCATCAACAAAAGGTATGTGGAGACTTGAACTCATCTATCACTCAAAAGTCTATCTACTCTGTTAGAGCACTGCTCGGTCGAACTCGCAAGCGTTGCTATCTCAAGCTTGTTGTCAAGTTTAGTTGCCAAAACTATAAGTATTGATTTCTAGTCTACTTATAGCTAAGTGTCGGATTAGGATAGAAAGTGTAGTTGAGCATTAGACTTCACGGCGTTCATCGATTGAAGACGAAGAACTACTAAGGGGAGCTTGTGGAACTTCATCAACAAAAGGTTTGTGGAGCCTTGAACTCATCTATCACTCAAAAGTATATCTACTTTATCTCCTATTTGAGACAAAAGTCGTATAGCTATATAGACATCGATTATGCACATTTGATATTTCGAGCTGAGTTTAACTCGCTTACATATTTTTCGAAATATGTGTTGGTAAGCTTTCGATTTAACCAAGTTCATCTTATATTCCTGACGAAAGTCAAAAGGTGATCATGTGATAATCTCCTTGTAACATCTTACATGATTTGTGTGAGACAGTCATTTGATATAGACTCGGAATGTTTCGTATTGATCATTCGATTACTTGAAAATTGCTTTGAAGCTAATAGTTTGTGTGAGAAAGCTATTGTCGTCTTCCGAGAACATTTCAATGATTGAAATGGGAGTTTACAACACTTAACCATGATTGCATTATAAGCACAGTATGCGTACTTGCATATGTGTTGATCCAAGACCGGAACTTAGTATGCATACCCGTATGCGTACTGGTTGGTCAGGTTAAGTCCGATAGCTTAAGTATGCGTACCTATACGCGTACTGGCGAAGTCAATTGAAGTCCGGGTATTAGAGTATGCGTACCTGTACGTGAACTGGTTTCAACTGAAGTTCGGAAGTGTACGACAGTATGCGTACCCGTTTGCATACTGGCGAACACAGTCCAAGTCCGACTACTTAGGTATGCGTACCCGTTTGCATACTTGAGTGGGTTATGTTCTAAAATCGGTTTGTTCATGAACTAATACATTTATATAATAAGGAATGCAATCTTTGGCAAACCGTGGCTATAATGTTCATGAATTGATTCGAGTGAATCAAAATCGATTTTACTTCAATTGTGTCTTGTATACTTCTATGAGAATATAAACAATTGAACAACTCTAGAACTAGTTTCATTTGAGTCATTTGAACTAGTTATGGTTAAGATGAATATGGTTAATATGAGAGTGTTCATATGGCTAACTTCGATTAACTATTGTTGAGCCAACAAGGTGCACACGTTTAGGTACGGTTACCCATATCTAAAGGAAGTCACTTTTCATTTGTGTGTAAAAAGCTAAGTTCGATCTAACGGTTGAAAGATATTAGCTTGATTCTAACCAGGTTTTCATCTAACGGTGAATATTGAATATTTTATTACCAAGGTAACTTAGATTGCAAACCCTGATTTGAAGACTATATAAAGGAGAACTCTAGCAACTGGGAAACCTAATCCCCACACCTCTTGTGTGATACTAGTTGCGAATAGAGTCGATTCTCTTTTAACCTTAGGTTTTTAACGAAACCCTGTAGGTTAACGACTTGAAGAATTCATTGGGATTGTGAATCCAGACCCAACTATTTCTTTGTAGTTGCGTGTTCTGATCTTGCTGTTTTCTATCGTATTGAGTACTATCTTTTCTAAGATTTGCTCGATATTTATTCTCTGATAGGCAAGATAAAAAGTAGTCACAAACATCTTCGTCTCATCGTTTGTGACTCCACAATATCTTGTTTCACTACCATACGATTAAGATTATTGTGAGGTGATTGATATTTCTAGGCTGTTCTTCGGGAATATAAGTCCGGTATATCAATTGTTTCATGTTCACCTTGATTTATCAAAAGACGCAACAAAAACTCGTTTATCTGTGGAAGACAGATTTATCTATTCAATAGACTTTTCTGTATGAGACAGATTAGTTTATCAAGTCTTCGAATTTGGGTCGTAGCAACTCTTAGTTTTGGATGAGATCAGCTAATGGAATCAAGTGCGTAGAGTCCTACTGGGATTCAGAGGCGTAAGGAACGCGACTGTACCTTGATCAGTGTGAGATTGGTTAGGGCTCAACTACATTCCAGTCCGAAGTTAACTTTGAGTAGGATAGTGTCTGTAGCGGCTTAATACAGTGTGGTGTTCAAATCTAGGTCTCGGGGTTTTTCTGCATTTGCGGTTTCTTCGTTAACAAAATTTCTTGTGTCTGTGTTATTTCTTTGCCGCATTATATTTTTATATAATTGAAATATCACACGTTGTGCGTAGGTCAATCAATTAGATAATCCGACCTTTGGTTATTGATAAAAATTGATTGACATTTGAACATTGGTCTTCGGTACCGTTCAAGTTGTTTCTCATAATAATCAGGCTCGCGGATTTCTATCTGTTTGATTTGCTGATTACATTGAGAAATAGAGATACAACTCTTGGATATATTTCCATTGATTAAGTCTGACTGTCTAGTTGATTCTTTTGGAATTGTATTGGAGTTGTGCATACAGATTGCTAAACGAAATATTGGGTGTGGTTGTTATACCCACACTTTTTCATATTCTATCTCCTATTTGAGACAAAAGTCGTATAGCTATATAGACATCGATTATACACATTTGATATTTCGAGCTGAATTTAACTCGCTTACATATTTATCAAAATATGTGTTGGTAAGCTTTCGATTTAACCAAGTTCATCTTATATTATTGACGAAAGTAAAAAGATAATCATGTGAAAATTTCCTTGTAACATCTTACATGATTTGTGTGAGACGGTCATTTGATGTAGACTCGGAATGTTTCGTATATATCATTCGATCACTTTAAAATTGCTTTGAAGCTAATAGTATGTGTGAGTCAGTTATCGTCGTCTTCCGAGAATGTTTCAATGATTTTAATGGGAGTTTAGAACACTTAACCATGATTGGATTATAAGCATAGTATGCGTACTTGCATATGTGTTAATCCAAGACCGGAACTTAGTATGCATACCCGTATGCGTACTGGTTGGTCAGGTTAAGTCCGGTAGCTTGAGTATGCGTACCTATACGCGTACTGGCGAAGTCAATTGAAGTCCGGGTACTAGAGTATGTGTACATGTACTCGTACTGGTTTCAACTGAAGTTTGGAAGTGTACGACAGTATGCGTACCCGTTTGCATATTGGCGAACACAGTCCAAGTCTGACTACTTAGGTATGCGTACCCGTTTGCATACTTGAGTGGGTTATGTTCTAAAATCGGTTTGTTCATGAACTAATACATTTATATAATAAGGAATGCAATCTTTTCCAAACTGTGGCTATAATGTACATGAATTGATTCGAGTGAATCAAAATCGATTTTGCTTCAATTGTGTCTTGTATACTTCTATGAGAATATAAACAATTGAACAACTCTAGAACTAGTTTCATTTGAGTCATTTGAACTAGTTATGGTCAAAATGAATATGGTTGATATGAGAGTGTTCAAATGGCTAACTTCGGTTAACTATTGTTGAGCCAACAAGGTGCACACGTTTAGGTACGGTTACCCATATCTAAATGAAGTCACTTTTCATTTGTGTGTAACAAGCTAAGTTCGATCTAACGGTTGAAAGATATTAGCTTGAGTCTAACCAGGTTTTCATCTAACGGTGAATATTGAATGCTTTGTTACCAAGGTAACTTAGATTGCAAACCCTGATTTGAAGACTATATAAAGGAGAACTCTAGCAACTGGGAAATCTAATCCCCACACCTCATGTGTGATACTAGTTGCGACTAGAGTCGATTCTCCTTTAACCTTAGGTTTTTCACGAAACCCTGTAGGTTAACGACTTGAAGACTTCATTGGGATTGTGAAGCCAGACCCAACTATTTCTCTATAGTTGCGTGTTCTGATCTTACTGTTTTCTATCATATTGAGTACTATCTTCTAAGATTTTCTCGAGATTTATTCTCCGATGGGCAAGATAAAAAGTAGTCACAAGCATCTTCGTCTCATCGTTTTTGATTCCACAATATCTTGTTTCGCTACCATACGATTAAGATTATTGTGAGGTGATTGATATTTCTAGGCTGTTCTTTGGGAATATAAGTCTGGTATATCAATTGGTTCCTGTTCACCTTAATTTATCAAAAGACTGAACAAAAACTCTAGGTTTATTTATGGGAGACCGATTTATCTATTCAATAGACTTTTCTGTGAGAGACAGATTGGTTTCTCAAGTCTTCGACTTTGGGTCATAGCAACTCTTAGTTGTGGGTGAGATCATCTAAGGGAATCAAGTACATAGAGTCCTGCTAGGATTCAGAGGCGTAAGGAACGCGACTGTACCTGATCAGTGTGAGATTGGTTAGGGTTTAACTACATTCCAGTTCGAAGTTAACTTTGAGTAGGCTAGTGTCTGTAGCGGCTTAATACAGTGTGGTGTTCAAATCTGGACTAGGTTCCGGGGGTTTTCTGCATTTGTGGTTTCCTCGTTAACAAAATTTCTGGTGTCTGTGTTATTTCTTTTCCGCATTATATTTGTTTATATAATTGAAATATCACATGTTGTGCTTAATTCAATCAATTAGGTAATCCAACCTTTGGTTGTTGATATAAATTGATTGACACTTGAACATTGGTCTTTGGTACCATTCAAGTTGTTTCTCATAATAATCAGGCTCACGGATTTCTATCTGTTTGATTTGCTGATTACATTGAGAAACAGAGATATAACTCTTGGATATACTTTTCTTAAGATTGAGTCTGACTGTCTAGTTAATTCTCTTGAAAGTATATTGGAGTTAGTCCATACAGATTGCTTAGCGAAATATTGGGTGTGGTTGTTAGACCCCCGCTTTTTCACTTACACACCTAAACAAAATGGAGTAACTGAATCCAACCATAAGCACTTAGTTGGTCTTTTTAGGACACTCTTACTTCAGTCTAAACTCTTTGACTCATTCTAGGTAGATGCCATCAAAACCACAAATTATCTGGTTAATAGACTACTTGCTGCTTATTTGTCCTCTATACCCCGTATGAAAAGTTGTGTAATGTTACCCCAAACTAATTGTTGTTTGGATGTGCATGTTATCCCTGGCCGAAGACTTACCCTCATTCAAAACTAGAAAAAATAAGAAATTTATATATTTTTCTTGGTTATGCTTCTTCTCAGAAAGGTGATAGATTATTTGATCCATATTCTAAAAGAGTATACACCTCCATACATGTTATATTTGATCAGTATCACTTCCCTTCTCTGGCTTATAACCTATTTACTATTTCTAAGACAGATTCACAATAGTCTCTTTTTTATTCTGACACATAATTCAAGTTGTTGTTTCTGATACTTCCTCTTCTTCAAAGACTTCTACTACTACTGCAACTATATCTAAAGATGTTGCTACTGCAGTATCTAATCCACCAACTTATGATTCTTTGGTTCCTAATGTTGCTACATCACCAGCACCTACTTCAGTAATTGATTCATCTTCAGTCCCTAACTCATTCAATGCAAACAAGGGACAAGAGTATAATTTTCAAGACTAAAGCTCTTTTCTCCACTAGATATCCCTTGTTTAAAGCACTTGTGACTAAGTTTGTTGAGTGTGCTACCACTTCTTTCAAGAAATCCATGATATACACTGTTGATTATGGGATTGTTTATCAAAATGAATTGACTGTTATTTCGTCTTTTCCAGGCTCTAATTGGGTTCGTAATCCTGCTGATAGGAGGTCCGCAAGTGGTTATTGTGTCTTTTTTTTTGCTTCATTCCAATTTCTTGGTCATCCAAGAAATAACCCACCATTACCAGAAGTTCAATAAAAGCATAGTATTTCCCGTAGAGCTGTTGAAGTCCTTTGGGTGTGTTTGTTGCCTAAATATTTGCATGTCTTTCTTCCTTGTTCTCCAACTCTGAGTTATGCAACAACAGTTCTATTTCTCTAGCTTCCAATCCAGTTATACACAGCAAGATGAAGCACGTGGCTATTGAATTTCATTTTATCAGAGAAGTTATTCAGTTAAGCTCCTAATTAGGAGTTAATATGTGTCCACTAACACTATGGTTGCTGATGTGTTTACAAAAGGTTAAAGAGTTGCATGATTCGAGTTTCTCAAAAACAATTTAAGGGTGTTATCCACAGCTCAACTTGAGGGGGTATAATAAGAGAGACATTGTGCTTGTTTTTGGTGGATCTTTAGGTGCCATTATCTTTTTTTTGTATGTGTCGTTAGTTATATTTGTTAGTTCTGTCATGAGTAAAAGGCGACTCTATCTTTTCCGTTATTCATAATTGTTTGTTATGAACCGGCTATAACTCTTTACAACTATAACATGTTACATAAAAACTTTTTTACTTTCCCTGATATAAAATTGTCTATTATGAGTAAGTCAAATAGCACTTCTCTTGCTGATGTTATTGAATATAGGTCTTTAGTTGGTGCACTTCAGTATGTTACTTTGACTAGGCCAGAAATATGCTATGTAGTTAGTCAGGTCTGTCAGGACATGAACGTTATTTCATTGATCGACTGTTATCCCTTAAACAACCCTTTTTTGCTTAGTTTGCATCCCCTAACGTGATGTTGCATCCTAATATAATTAATGATTTATGGATTCATCCCTGAATGAAGGTGCATCCAAGCTTGGTTTCAGCAGTAATTTCCTTGACTCTCTATGATCATATATGTAAGACATTGTAATTTTTTCTTGGAGAGTTTCAAAGTCCCTTTTGTTTCCATGAGTAGTTTGAACTCGAATGATATGCATATTTATTTCATAGCGTACTTGATTACATCATAATGTTGTTATACTAATTAATGTTTATAATACATTTGCATAAGAATGTCCAAGGATCATCCCTCCTTACATTGTTCCAACAGCTATCACAGATTTAATCTCACTGACACTGATTTTACATTGTGGCATAGGTAATTGCGGAACTAACGCTCACCATGCGTAATAGAGTTGGTGAATATTCATTGGGAACATTTCCGTAGAATCACCATCGAGAAAACTTTTTGCAATAACGACGTTAGTAGCTTCAGTCGGATGAGCCTCATCCCAGAATACATACTTGGATCGGTTCCTACATACTATTGATGTTGGACTGCTTGGTAACAAACCTTGAAGCAGCAGGCCAGGAAGTATTTGGCAATATGATGTTGTATAGTTTTCAAAACCTAGTTCAAAATAACAGAGATATCACTATCATCAAATTTTCCTATGAACTAAACTCGAATTAACGTTATTAAATTTCCAATATACATACCGTAAGATTGATAGTTATCAACAAGACGTGAAAAGATGTTGTAGACATCTGCATAAACAAATTTGGAATCAACAAGATTTGAGTTCAACTCCATGACAAGGCTCTTCAATTTCATGTTGAATGGTATTGTCGCATTGTTCATGGATTCCTTGCAAGAGCCACCTGTTGTGACTTGATGATTTGTAGCTCTTTCAAATGGAATGCAACCAACTGGTCCAACATTTGCAACAACAATCTTTCTTGCATCCATTCCATATAATCTCTACACACATTGATCCATCATTTGTTACTACACATAAATAAATCAGATCAGTGAGCGAAAAAATAAATAAAGGCCAGAAATTCATCTTACGGTTAATTGAAGTTTGAGTCTCGATATCATTGAATCAACAAACACCTCTGGGGTAACCTTTCGAAGAGGTATTAAAGGAATCGGGGTGAAGTAGTTGGCAATGAAATCATTAGAACCAATTACAACAAAGAAAAGAGCTTCCCCAATTAATATTCTGGATGAAGCATTGACAGTTGAGATAATGTATCTCCTTGTATTCGCGAAGTTATCGATTTGTGCATCCAAGTTGATTCGACCACCCTATGTCTCAAAATTAAGACAATGTACATCAATCAGAGCAATAATTAAATTAGTTTTGATGATCAATGAGAGTGGTTATTGAAGATTAAATACGTACGAAGATAGCACCCGTCTCATTAAGAATTCCAGAACCACCAGATGCGTAATTGAGTCCATGAAGGACGACATCTCCAACTGTTGTAGGAGCCAAGTAAGGAGGAATATAAGCACTCGAACTCAACTCTTCTCCTGCTCGATCAGTCCATGAACATAAATCAAATAGTGCTCAAATAAAAAAACAAAATTTCACAAAACATTTTTAATTAGCTACACATATTCATGATAACTCGAGCAAAATAAACTCAACTGGAGCTCAACCTCCCATAACTAATATAAAAAAATCAGATAAATTCTAAACATGCGTTGAAATTATAATAGTTAATTACCTACCTACGATATCAACTACTGTTCTTCCGTTGGAAAAACGTCCAGAAAATTTAGCGCCGCCAGGAAAATCAATCCCATTAGGCGCAAAATTTTCTTTGGCAATAGTTGCAATGTAGTTATTGTTACCAGCATCAACCAAAGAATCTCCAAAAATAAAAGTAGCTGGAAATGTCTCCAAGGCGAAACAAGACCTTCGCCATAATGAGGAAAAAAATGCAATATGAAGTAGAACATGGAAATATGTACATAGACCCATTCTTTAAAAGAAAATAACCGGGAATAATTCTCTCTCTTTTGGTTTATAATAAAGACTAAAAGCTTGGGTATTTATAGGAAAATATTGTGATTTATTGGAATATTGTGATTTATTGGTGCTCATTAATGATTATATATTATTTTATATGCCATCATAATAAGGGTTTTTTCCTTGCTAACAAACCTTTACGTCATTTTGGTTGCATATTCAAAACAACCCAAATGACTTTCAATTTATTTATTATATTTCCGCTTACCCATGTTCATGGAGAAGAAAGAGTGCAGGGATGGAACTTGGATCACTCACAATCCCATTTTTATGATTGTTTTTTCAGTAGAGTAGGTTTTATGCATATATATGCATGCATGCAGTTGGCACTTTTGAAGCACATATGGATACTAAAATTTGGATTGCCCCGACGAGGAAACGTCTAAGAGGGTGCGCATAAACGACAGAGAGCTGGAGAGGGAAAATAGAGTATTATGGCGAAGATAAAAATGACAAGCAGCTAATTTGAAGGTGTATAACTACATTGAAGTTAGCCTAGATTCAGACATTTAACAATGCATAGTTATCTTGTACAGTTCTATCTTAAGAGCTTTCTAGTGTGCTATTTTGACCAGCATATGGACAGAATTGACCAGGCTAGAGCTAAGGACCGTGTGAATACCCGCACATTGTTACTGTTCAGTAATTTTAAATAGCAGTCTATTACAACTCATAATAAATCGATTTCCGATCAAAAGAAATAATTGACCGATATGGACAGTTGGCACTTGGCACAGTTAGCTCGAGTTAGAAATGAAAAATACAAAGGAGGAAACTTGTATCTGTGTATCTTGAGTCATGAGTGAGTGAGTGATCTCGATCGATTCAAAACGAATCCGCATGCATGGATGACGCAAGTCAGCTGGGTTGCACGGACGCTGCATTTTTTTAGCCGTGTCCGCATCCGACTCGCGTCGGACACGGGACGCTGACATGACGCGTGTCTGACGCACCAATATGCGCGTCCCGCCCACGTTTGGTTTGGACGCACTGATGACTCGGGTTTGAAGCGTTTTTTTTTTTCATTTTCATTTAAATTTCTTTATTTATTTTTACTATTATTAACTAAATGAAAAAAGATAAACATTGAGATCAATCATTTAGGTCTTTATTAGGGTTTTGTAATTGGAAATGACATCACGTATACCCTTGATTGGGCATGTGTTGTTCTAAGAATGCATTTTGATTGTGCCATGTGTTTAATAGTGATTGGTTGCTTGACCTTCGACGCGTATAAACAAACGATCTCTTCTTTTCTTTTGAAATTTATACACATGTAGTATCATTTTCTAATTTTTAGGATCGAAACACTTGACTTTGTTGTATAAATACACTAAAACTTGACCCGTGCCATTACGGCACGGCTTTGAAATAAGTAAGAAAACTTAAATCAATTTTGACTGGTGTCATCCATTTGCTGTTACTATATAAAGTAACAATTATTCTCCATACTTCTTTATTATTATTTTTCTTTATATAAGTGAGGCACAAATTCCATAATATAGTGTTGCTTGTGTCATAGCAACACTGAATAAACATTACACACTACTACATTGACCAACTGCAGTACTACCACCAAAACCACCCATTACCACTACCTTTTCCACCAACATCATTATCGCCACCTACTCCATGCAACACCACTCACAAATACCACCCTGACCATCCCTAATATTTATTGATGTAATTATAAACAAAGTTGTTTAGTGGGAGTATATATTTATTATGATAACTAATAAGACATTTATTACGAGGGATTAATAAAATAATTATCATGAGAAATTAATGAGACAATGATGATGTACACAGTCAGAGATTAAGATCGTTAGATGAATTTCTAACTTTCAATCATACAGTTACTTATAAACACTTACGTAAAGAACCATTCTCCCTGAACAAATATTGAGGGCGATGCCAAAAACAATTGATAAATTAAGACAAATATTAGATATTTTGAGGATGATACCAAATCATCAAGGAAAGAAGGTTGGGCGGAAGTATGTTCCTGGATTTAAGTTTTTTTGTCTATATAGTTTGTATCTCCTTTCAAAATTTATTTCTGATTTAGGTTCGCTCAATAGTGGGGAATTAAAGTTTTTTAATCCACTTCTCCTACCGGATGTGAGTGAAAGAATCAATTGCTTAATTTTATAGGAATGTAGGTTTATTATTTTCATTCGATCAAATTTTCCATTTTTCTTTTGAATTCTTGAGATGGGCAAAAGAGAACACGTAATGCATTATTTCTCAATTAAAGCGTGTACTCGTAGAATCGACCACAACCATGGATTTATCAATTGGTAGGGAAAATGAAGATCCCTCTTTATGTTGACTAAGTTAGGCCAACTCTGTTTTAAAATACAGGACAAGGAAACGGAATAAAAGATGGTGAATTTGGAAATATTGGCCTGTTTTTTTTTCCCAAATATAGGCCCGTTTTTTTGAACTTTTCGAATATAAGCCTGTTTTGACTTGGTCCCATTATATTTTTGAAAAGAACGGATTCCATCCAGTTAAGTGCAAGGTGGCAGTTATCTCACCTATTAAAAAGTCGTATTTACCCCTGAACCACATCTCCTTTGTGCAAGGTCGATTTCCCACCAACTAAAAACCCTAGACTGTATAACTTGGGAATCCTAAACCCTAATACTTGGGAATGATGAACCCTAAATTTAAAAACTTGAACCCTAAACCCTAAACCTTGATCTTACGAATGATGAACCATTTTGGGGAATGATGTAACGAACCTGAAAATGGAGAAACGATCCTGAACAGAGATCAACAAACCTTAAAAATGATGAAAAAGGTCAATGTGGCAATGAGTAAAGGGTTAATAGGTAAAAATACATGGGACTTAACCAAGATGGATGGAAAAGTGGAAACATGCCTATATTTGAAAAGTTGGAGGAAAAAAAAAGGCCTATATTTGTAAACTGAGTTTCGAACAGGCCTATATTTCTCAATTTCTCATAAAAGATCACCTAGATAGGATATAACCCGTGTCGTAACATTACGACTCAATAATAAGTTATTTTATTGTGTACTGATTTTGACTCATACCGTTCTTTTGCAGCGATTATACAACGTGGCATTCTAGTTAACCGAATTTATTTTATCATTAAGACGATCGAATGCATCTTCTTTGATTTATAATGTTAACCGATTTGTTGTGACACATAATTAACAGAATATATTACTACTCACCATCACCCGCCACCACCACAAAATCACCTGATACCACTTCTTTCCCCCACCGCTACTGCAACCATCCCCTGCAGTTCGGCGTGCTTTTAATTTTTAATCACAAACGTCATGTATAAAGTTTAGACTGAACAAACTTAAGTCGTCAATTAATTTATTCCATTTTTTTGGTCGTATTCTCTTTTATATTGTAATCAATTTATTTTAACACTAAAAACCATGATTTATTCGATCGGGTACCATATATAGTAGAGAATCTAGGGATACCATTTGGGTGATCCAGCGGTCATGATCATATTGTCTTATATGATCTAGTACCATCATCGAATATTTGGTTTTTGTCCTTAACAATCATGCTAAAAACAGCCAACTACATCTTTCACAATACAATATTGTTTGTTTGTAAAAGAAACAAAACTATTATTGTCCACTACTATTCAGCAAGACCCACCACCATAAAAACCAACCACCGACACTATTTCTTCCACCACCAGTAATGTTACCGCCTCCACCACTCACAAACACCCGCCACCATTTCTACCACCCATTACTTCTTCCACTACCGCCATTTAGTAACACTATGATTTTTAGTAAAATAAATTATTAATAAAAATATGTATTTATGAGATTAATTAATGAGACATTTATAATAAAACATTAATTAATCATTCATTATAAGCAATTAATGAGACACTAATTAATAAAACACTTATAATGGTTAAGTTGAACAAACCACAACCGTAGATTTATCTTCTTCCAAGGTAAATCTTAGTCACTCTTTATCTAGACTAAGTTAGCCAAACTGTGCTTTGTATTGTTGTTGATTGTATATATAAATAATATATAAATAAAATATGTATATGTTGTAGGGCTTTAGTCCACGGATGTGCAGCCCAATATAGTAGCTAGGGTTCTATTCTTATTGTATATAAAGGACTATCTATGTAACACACTAAGGCTAATGAATAAAATATCTTTCTTTCTATGCCTCTTTATCTTTCCCTATTATCTACTGCAAAACGTTATCAGCACGAAAAGACTCATTGTTTTAACATTTTTAAATTTCTTTTTTATCAGTATATGAAAGTCTTCTGTCTGTGTGTCAATGAAATAGGTTAAATTTTATCTAGTCATGTATATGTCATATTCATATTATGTACGTATTATTTGTTTACAAATTTGGTCGATGTCGGTACTGTTCATATGAGGGATGATTTGTTTGTATTTGTATGTCATGGAATATTTTAATTGATTTGTTCAAAGCTGTTTTGTGTAACGCCAAAATCTTAGGTTAGATTTCATTTAATCCTGTATAGTTATGATTTTGTGATATTTATTTAGTATAATTATTGTGTGTTGTTAAATTTTTCTCATAAATTTTGTTCTATTAATTTTGGTAACGTCTGTATTATTATAAATTTATTGTGTGTTGTTACATTATTCTCATAAATTTTGTTCTATTAATTTTGTAACGTCTGTATTATTATAAAAATGAATATTATAATGAAACGTTTTTTAGCTTCATAAAAATGAATTAATGTTAATTAATAATATACATGGTAATTAAAAGATTTTTAATAATACTATAGTTAATTAATAATATACATGTTAATTAAAAATGAAAAAAAAATAATTAATTAATGGTAACTAATATATAATATCCATAATTACCTTCCACTCATAAATAAGAGTAATAAAATATGTCGACATCATATCCTTGGATCCTCCCCCTGATGTCGGCATCTCCCCCTGATTACTTTCAGAGTTGTTCCAGACAGTTCCTTTAGTCATGTATTTTTCGAAACTGAATATTGGTAATGACTTAGAAAATAGTCTACCATATCTCCCCCTGATTACTTTCGTTGGAGAAGAGATTATTGTTCCTTCATAATCAACAACTTTTGGATTGCACTTTCATTAGCATTCCTTTTTATGTCTTTGCAGGGATAAAACAAATTTATGTCAATGGTTACTTTTAAGTACATGATTACATTCACTATACCATTCCAATGACGTTGCGTTGGCGCGGAGCTATATCTAGCTAACAAGTTCCCTGAGGATGTAAAATTTAATCGAGTACATTATTATACTAAGTACAACAATGCGTCTATTGTACTTAGATATGGGAATTTCATCTCCCAACACATCTTCGTCATATTCCTTTGGACGAAATGGTTACTTACTTACATTTGAACCTCGACTAATCATGGGAGTGCTATCAGGATGCATGTCTTTATTAAATTGCCTGACAACTTTAGACATATGCAAACTGGTGGAATAATATACCACAAGCTCAGTATTCGATCGAGCTTTCCCTATATTTTTCATCTCAAATTCGGATTTTAAATAGCTTTTAAGGTCTCTTATTACATCAAGAGTATACATCATGTCTGTACCATCAACATAAATAGCTACAATTCCAAATCAGGAACTTTCTTATGAATACGCAAGGAAAAATAACTTACTTGTCTATCCCCTCCAAATCAAATAGCCACTTAGACGGGTATACCACATCCGCCTGATTGCTTGAATCTATAAGTGAGCGTTCTATCTAACTTTAAACGCACTCTGTGGTTTAGAGTCATTTGATTTGGGCAACAAAAGGCTATCAAATACTTTTGTAAATATCTGATATCTCTTAATTCTTTCAAAGATACGTAACAACCACATACATATGCTGCATTTCAAGTCCTTTTGAAATTACCAAGCTAACTAAGTAGCGGAACACTATAACGTTCATTACAAGAGAACAATTCCAGGGCTTTGTGAGAAACCTCGCGCCAAAAGGTGAGTCCTTTTACTTTAAGACTTCTTTCTTCTCATTATGCTTTGTGACAAATTAATCATGTATGTCCAATAGGTTTTACACTTGGTTGGTTAGCACTACCACACCAAATACTTGTATATTTGTCAAAGAACCAAGTTCTAACTGGATTGTATAGGCCAAATATGCTCTTCGTTGAAATTAAGCAACAAGGAGCTTGGTTCGATCTCATCTTGCTTTATTTCTTTAAGCAAGTGTATAAGAAATTAATCATCAATATGCTCGCACGATCTTTCCATTGACTCGTGAGCATTCTCATAATCCACTTGGGATGTCATTGTTCTCTGGAATCATTAAACTTCGGAGCGTCCTCCAGTTTGATTCATGGACATAGTCAGAGACAATCTTATGAGATGATTTTTGATGATATAAATAAGTTATGCCTTACTCACCTATTTCCTTTCTAGGTGAGGATTGATCGAACCAAGTGGTCTCTCCAACTTCCTTTATGGAGCCACGGCCTTAACCACACTTCCACTGAGTGTAGTTGCAACACCTTAGTCTATGGTGTATATCCCTTATTGAGGATTTGTAACCTTGCAGGTAGGTTTGCAGCTGGTATGTGTGATCTCATCACTTTAGCGACATCATTGTACATTCTTAAAATCGATTATTCTTTGACACTTCACATTTACATTTGTGGAGTACAAGAATCAATATGAGATACAATGGGAATACACCACGACAATTCCTGTCGTTCCCTTAGAAAATACTTTTTATTATCTCCCCCTAACGACGGGAAGACTATCTCATTAAAGTGATAACTCGCAAATCTAGCGTGCTAAAGGTTTTAAAACGCGGATAATTGTTAAGAGTAAATATCTAACATAACTACTTAATCGTTTTCGTGACCCATCATAGTACGATGTGGACTCGTAATGGCATATACATAGTGCAACCAAAAATGCGTAAGAACACAAAATGTCAGGCTTATATCCAGTTACCAACTGTACGCAAAGAATGGTTGACCAATTGTGGGTCTAAAACGAATAAGTGAAGATGCGTGTAATATTGCATATTTCCCAAGCAGTTAAAGGTAGGTTTGTATGCATAACCATGCCTTAGGCACCATCTGTAACCTTTGATGATAGCCTTTGCGATACCATGGGGTATAGGATGCTCTACATTGATCCTATTAAACATGCAATAACCATCAATTCCTTTTGATGTATACTCTCTAGCATTTACAAGGGGTGGTGATTCCTTACATGTATAATATGTGCTAGTAGTTTTTCAAACGCAACATTACTTGGGAACTATAACTAGTCCTAAATGTCAAAAATCCACGAGAGCCATAAGTCACTTTAATGGTCCGCATTTTTCATGGATATTTTTCTATATATCACCTCGTTTTGTTTGTAATATGGATTGTTTACCATTTGCATCTTAGGATTGTCTCGATCCTATTTTACTGAAGACTTTGTAAAATGAGTGATATGCTTTCTTACTTAAAAGTATAATGGGAAGGGGGGTTGTGCATCTAGTACTTTAGAAAACACGTATTTTATTGAGAGATATGCCATTACTTCGCATTCTGTCAATATTTTTCCCGTTGTCTCGTCCACTCAAACACAGTGATGTACGTATGAGTCCTTTCAAAACTAAACATCATGTCACAACCAAAGTTCCTTTATAGTTATGTCAAAGCATGCATGAGTCAATTCCCAACATTTCATCGTCGGAATCAATATGGATTCAAATCCAAATACTATAATGATTTAAATTTTACTAGTTGACTCATTAGTTTCTCTAAAATATATTTCCTTCCAAATATATTAGAGACTATAAAAGATGCAATTACATTCAAACCATAGTGAGGTTCCACATGATATCCATTTGCATGGGTTTGTTTGGAATTTAACAAGGTGTGATTATCTCTCGGTACATGTAGAGATTATGTGACGTCTTTGTTCTATCTTGAAAACAAATTTTTGAGCAGTGCTGCGCTCGATGATCCAATTCTTATAGTTACATTATAAGGAAATAGTTTCAACAGCTAGTGTACATTTCTTAAATTAGTGGGAGAAAAACCACTATCAGTAAGTCTTGAGAGATTTAATAAGTGGTGTGGCCTTATTACGTAACAAAAATGGGATTCAACTCAAGTACTTTAGAGTGAATATATGTTATGTTTCAGGGGGATAATATACTTTTCATCCAGATATATCTCAAGTGCTTTAAAGAATTTTTCTTCTCGTGATATATAATTATGTGCTTTTCATAAGTGCTAAAAATGGGTCTAGCTCAACTGAAATCAAATGGCTAGGCAAAGTTCTTCTTGCCAATAAAGTTGACGACTAAAGTATTCCTACGGAATCTATTGTTACTATGGTACCTGCATTACATTGCTTGTACCAATACCAGTAACAAGATTCATTCCCAACTCTTTTATTTTGAAGCAAGCTAGAATTACATCTTAGCTTAATCAAATATTCGGTTGATACCTGTACTTTGGTGTCATTACCACCGGGTACAAAAATACATCTTTGTCTCATAATATATATGTGTCCATTTTCACATGCTTCACATGAGTTAGTACATCTAACCCTCATTACTTCGGGGTTCTTTCCATTTTCAATTTTGCTACATTTAGCTTAATTTGAGAAATTTCTTTATCACAACAGGCCAAGAGAATCTCATTTTGAATGTCAACCATTTACTTTAGGTTGAATAACTTACTAAATATAGTGAATCTCTTGTTGGTACTTTAACATATACTGGTTCATTAGTTTTGATGAAGTAGAAAAAATGGAAGAGGGGGGAAAAAATCCGACTCATATCACTTTTTGTGAGTTCTTCCACAAAAATTGGGATGCATGTGTTTAGAAACTCAAGGGCATATGTAGCTCTACCTTTTAGACAGTGCGTTGTCATTGACATAAAGTTGTATGAAGGAATAAATTCCTTTTTATTTTTCAAAGAAATGATTTCCACCTCAAATGCACAATAATGATGCTCAAGTACTTCTGAGTCCAAAATGTCATTTTTGAGTCGAGTTGGGTCCAACTGGAAAAGACCTTACTAAAAGAAAACCATAACCCGGTTAACGGCCAAATTACGATGATCCAGTTAGTAGTGTTAACTCGTTAAGGTCATAACGTGTTCAAGGTCCATGGAGAGTTGCATGGCCATTTAAAAAGGCAATAGTGCAGTTTAATGTTTTGGTTTAACAAGAAATAAAACAAACAATTAAATGACACCATTTTTAAATAAGTGTGATATTTATACGAAATAATTATAATTATTATTCTAATTGTATAAACATGTGCATGAATGTATTTGTGGAAACTAAATATTTATCTCTATATTTGACTTTGCATGAATGCATGAAAATAATTTATTATTTTTATTTTAATTGTATTTTACTTCGAAATTGAAGTTGTGTTGTACTCTTTTTCCCTTCGATCGAGAATAGTTTTTCCCAAAGGGTTTTGTTACTCGACAAGGTTTTTAACGAGAAAACACCAAAACATCAAGTATGTTGAACGTTGAAGACATAAAGATCGCGTTGATATTACTGAAAATATTTGAATCAAAGAAATGAAACGCGATAGTCTGTTAAGCAACGTAACTTCCAGAATCAACAACATGGTCTTATAAGCTTTCAAGTCACCAAGGTACAGTGTGATAAACTCTACTTCATTAGACTAATGAAAATTGTCTGACATCAGGGGGAGCATTTAATGGTGTGTTGAACTATTTTCCTTCACCGAGGTTACTTTTTTCCCACGGGGTTTTGTTACTCGGCAAGGTTTTTAATGAGACAACAACAAACACCGGGATTGTAATTTCCCAGCTAAGACTATTGTCTTTCCTACAAGGATTTTCTTCCTTAGGAGTTGTGAAGCAACTAGTCAACTTCGACGGAGCCAAGTGATCATCTGCAACGGATCACCTTTACTTGCATCTGTCACGTTGTACTCTTTTCCCTTCGTCAATGTTTTATCCCACTGGGTTTTCCTTGTCAAGGTTTTAATGAGGCAACGTATACGCATCCAATTATGTTCTAAGTTTATTTAATGTTGTACTCTTTTTCTTTAGTTCAGGTATTGTCCCTCTGGGTTAGCCTGTCGAAGTTTTAACGAGACAACTAACTTAGACTCGACAATCTTTGAAGATCGTATTCCATGTGATGAACTACATGTAAAATACGAGGCAACATGTGAAGTACTACATGTGAAGAGCTGTACCAAGGTTTTGTCCCACTGGGTTTTTCCTTGTCAAAGTTTTTCAATGGAGCAATTGTCTTAGACACAATAGTCATCAAGGAAAGAACTACATTTGAAGACTTACATCCGAAGCACTGTATGTGAAGTACTGCATATGGAGTTCTATTGGACCGCACAAGGAGGAGTGTTGTAGAGCTTTAGCCCACTGATGTGCAGCCCAATATAGTAGCTAGGGTTCTATTCCTATTGTATATAAAGGACTATCTATGTAACACACTGAGGCTAATGAATAAAATATCTTTCTTTCTATGCCTCTTTATCTTTCCCTATTATCTACTGCAAAAATATATACGTGTCCGCATCCTAATTTTTTTGAGAATTTTATAGTGTCCGCATCCGCGTCATGTCCACGTCTAAGCGTCCGTGCAACCCAGCAAGTCAGTCATGCACCATCTCTCTCTCCACGGGGCCTGGTTCTCCTGTACATTTTAATATTCTCATCACTATAAACAACACTTTTCACCCTCCACTGAATTTGTTTTCTTTAATCATCAGCTTCATCAGAGCTGAAATCTTATCTCTCACTTGAAAATATCAACGAACCCTAAAAAATCTCAATCAAACACCATGGCAACAACATCACAAATCCACTACTTTCACACTCTCCAAAAGTCGTCGATCTTCACAACCAGAAAAAGTCCATCATATTCACTGAAATCTAACAGATCCTCCTCCATTATCATCTGCAAGTCCTCCACAAACGACCGACACATCTCAGGTGGTCGAAAGCTACGCGCAGCTGTAATTGGTGGTGGTCCAGCTGGTTCATCGGCAGCAGAAGCTCTATCAAGAGGTGGAATCGAAACATACCTCATCGAAAGAAGTCCGTCCGGAGCTAAACCATGCGGCGGCGCAATTCCATTATGTATGCTTGATGAATTCTCAATCTCTCTTGATTTAATCGATCGTAAAGTCACTCAAATGAAAATCATATCTCCATCAAATCTCACTGTTGATTTCGGTAAAACTTTAAAACCTCATGAATACATCGCTATGATCCGTAGAGAAGTTCTTGATTCGTTTCTTCGTTCTCGTGCTGAATCGGTCGGTACAAACATCATCAACGCTCTTTTCACACATCTGGAGTTGCCTGATTCGCCTAACTCTCCATACACTGTGCATTACAATAGCAATGGATCTAAGGAATCAATTTCCGTTGATGTTGTGATCGGAGCCGATGGTGCTAATAGCAGGGTAGCGAAATCAATCGATGCTGGGAATTACAGTTACGCCATTGCTTTTCAAGAACGAATTCGTCTACCTGACGAGAAAATGAAATATTACGAGAATCTCGCGGAGATGTACGTTGGTAACGATATCTCCCCCGATTTTTACGGATGGGTTTTTCCGAAATGTGATCACGTGGCAGTTGGAACTGGAACGGTGTGTTCGAAGCAGGACATTAAGTTGTATCAGAATGGAGTTAGAGAGAGGGTGAAAGAGAAAATCTACGGTGGGAAAGTGATTAAAGTGGAGGCACACCCGATTCCTGAACATCCAAGACCTCGACGAGTTAGAGGACGAGTTGCTCTGGTTGGTGACTCGGCTGGTTATGTTACAAAATGTTCAGGTGAAGGTATATATTTTGCTGCTAAATCGGGCAGAATGTGTGGAGAAGGAATTGTAAGGGCGTCGATGAATGGAGTTAGAATGATTGATGAAAAGGATTTGAGAAAGGAGTATTTAAAAAAATGGGATTCCCAGTATATTAACACATTCAGATTTCTAGATATATTGCAGAAGGTATTTTATGGTAATAATGCTGCTAGGGAGTGTTTAGTGGAGATTTGTGGTTGTGATTATGTGCAACGTATGACGTTCGAGAGTTATTTGTATAAGAAGTTAGCCAGAGGGAATCCATGGGAAGATGTTAAAATGGTGGTAAACACTGTTGGTAGTTTGATTAGGTCTAACATTATTAAGGAAGAGATGGAAAGGCTTGAAGTTTAATAGATCACTTTGTACTTAAAGTTCAGTAGCTTTTAGTATTGTCATGTGTTGTATTGCTTTGTGTATTTTGGGAAGTTCTATAGATCAGATTGTACTTAAATTTCATTGAATAGTTGCTCATGTTTATGGCACTACGAATTATTACAACACGATCTAAGCTGGAAAACATCTTCCTAGGGAAAAAAACTTCAATAATTCTCAATTCTTTTATTCAGTAGATCAGATTGATCGACAACAAGAATACAAATGAATGGATCAATTCTTTGTTTTTTCATCATAATCATAACAATACAAACTCAACTTCTTTGACTGCAACAAAAAAGAAGAACCCAACACTAAATGGAAACCAATAGTACTACCGAGAGTTACAAAGTCCTGATAAAATGACAACATGAGATGTACCAATACAAAGGATACAAACAGCAAAATGGCATAGAAATTACAAAGAAATAAAAAACATTTACAGTGAACATGATCATGGGGGCATAACTCAAACTCTACAATGACAGTTTCAGTATAACTTATATATATGTTGTTTTTCTTTCCCCATGAATCCCCTATCTGACTGACTCTCTTGTATTAACTTCAATTCCCACACTAATTTTACACAGCCGTCTTAAATTTCAAACCTCACCTTGGCCAAATACCAGCATCCACAATATTTCCTTCACTATTCGGCTGGACTAATGTCACCCTGATCTTAAAACCAGGAACAGTCCAAACCGATAGCCACCAGACCAAAACGGATACGACTTCAAAATGGAATCAGATAGCTATTCCCTTGAAATTATCCAAATGGGTTTCCTCCATGAGAAGTAAAGGATGTCTGGGCGGGAGGTTGAGAGTATCTACTATCCAACTGCTGATCCATATTAGATGAACCGAAAAAGGATCCCTCGCCACCAAAACCTCCAATTCCTTGATGCCTGTGGTTTTACTCAGAAGAACGTGGAATAGACATTAAGTGATTGTACTGGAAACATAATTTAAAATTGCCCATCATTTTATTTCCATTCCTATCAATCTAGTGTTTTCTATTGTCTTAAAAAGCATTCAATTAATGGTGTATCTAGTTGTTTATCGCTTGCATAGCTATAACAATTTGAAATCGGGTTTCATGGCGCAATGTAAAATTAGAAATCGGATTTTTCAGGCAGTGTAGTTGTTCGCAAAATAATATCATGTAAATCACTGGACACCAAAATGCAGGTAAGATTTAAGATGCTCCATTCAGAGCAATTTATGAGACTGGTGGTTGCATGATTCGTGAATCTTAAGGTAGGCAAAGTAAAGAGTGAACAACGATCACACTCCAAAAAGGGCGGGATAAATATAAAAATAATTACCCGGATGCAGGGGCGTTACTGGGAGGTAACTGTTGACCCATGAATGCACCTGAAATTGAAGGCCACACTTATTAAGCTTTATGAGTACATAAAAAGAAACATATGAGGAAAGGGAAAAAAAAAAAAAAGCAGATGCAGATCTTATTTTACCTTGGAGGACTCCCCCTGCATAGGATGGCGGTGTTTGCATTGCTGATGCATAAGGTTGTGCTTGCTGAGGCATCCATGAACCGACGCTAGAAGCACGTGACAAGCCAGGAGAAGCTGCTATATTTGGCAACGCTCCTTGCAAAGATGCCATGTTTGGAAACTACATCATAAACCAGACATTACAGAGGGTTACACAAACTAATCTTATGGTGCAAAAAATTTAGAGAGAAAAAATTAACAATCTGTGATGAAGAAAAAAAGGTATGGTTAAATTTACTCAAAACAGGGTAGCTGCAATGATATTAACAAAATAACTGAAAACATATGGTTCAAATGAGTTTGCACTCCAATCATAAACTCTACTATCACTTCTTTGCCAGTTCAGCTTTCTTTTTCAATTAGCAAGTTGATGGAGTAAATTACAAAGATACATGTATATAAATGGCCAGGAGTCTTTGATATGAATTAAGCCAGTTGGGCTGACATCTACCCTCAAGGAAACTCCTCAGCGTCAAAGATAAGAAAGTAACTTGTTCAAAATAAATCAACTTGGATAGAGAGGTACCGATGCAGCATGAACAATAGTTGGCTGTTCATGGTTGATATCAAATGGGTTTGACGCTCTTGCAATTTGAGGATATGCTGGCATTTGCTGTAACCCTGCTGCAGGATACTGCATTCCAAAGCCCAGGCCGTGAGATGGACCAGCATGCCATCCCGCATTTTGTACAGGATATGATGAATAAGCTGAAGCAAAAAGGTCCTGTGAGGAAAAGAATTTACTTTAGCTAGATAAACACAAAATGCGCAAAGATAACAGAACCAAAAGGGTGGACGGGCTACCTCGGGAAGTGCTTCTCTTCCACTATGTTTTGCTTCCAATGGGTTAGGCTGGGATGCAATTCCACCACTTACTTCTTGAGTCGGTATGGAAGATGGTTGACCACTGGTAGGTAATGGTCCTTGTGAAACTTGTGAAACTGAATTCCACATCTATATGAAGTTCAAAGCAAGAAAACATGTCATAACCTAGTATAGAAGCTAAATCTAAAAAGATATGGCACGCAATAAGCTAAGTTCTATTACCTGATTGTTTGGAGTCCCACCAACAGAAGGAGTGAAGTGCTGCTGCATGTTGTTAGGCCACTGACCTCCAGGTGCAACTACAGAACCACCACCACTACTATTGGTGGATAACATGAATTTGTTGTCTATTGGTGAAGCTGTTGGGGCACTACCAGTAGTTGGAAACGCAGACACGTTGCTTAGAGGTGCTGTTGCAGGGAATGACAATCCTGACAGAACAGAATCTAGATTATTCACATTTGATGGAGACGGACCAGGAGCCAGGACCGAAGTTTGCCCCGCAAAATCAAACGAGGCCCAGTTACCAGCATCTGTGGATGGATTTGTTGCAGGTGGTGCAATAGATTGAGTAGAAGGTGTTATTGTTGGTTGTGAAGAAGGGGCAATAGAAGGTTCAGGATCAGCATCAAAATCAATCAAGCTTCCTAAATTGGCATCAATCGATCCCAGGCTACTGGAAGAAGCAGTCCTCTGCAATCAAAACCCTTTCAAGGATAAGTACTTCAAACTTCAGAAACCTCGGGTAAAGAACGAAAAAGAAACAAAAAAAGTACAGATGATTCAGATGCAACAAGTAATCAACTGTTATAAATTTGGTGCAAGGACAGCTGCTTATTCAAGGAAAATGAAATAACTAACATAAGCAACTCAAATCAGCAAAGATATCATATAACAAGTTTACTTGGGAATCAAGGTCTTTTCATAGGGAAAAGCTTGGGTTATAATTTAACAGAATATACACCTGCGTATGTGGAGAAACATCAGCCACCTTGCCACCATTTGCTTTAGGGGGTTCAGCTATACGAAGTGGTAGAGGAACATCAGCAACCTTGCTACCATTTGCTTTAGGGGGTTCACCTATACGAAGTGGTGGAGCATCCTCTCCCAAAATGTCTCTAACAGGACGCACCACAGGAGGACTGGAAATACCGAAGTCCGTCTGATTGTTTGGGGATCTCCCTTCCGACTTTGATTCCCCGTCAGAAGATCTGCGGTCTTCAGATCTCCTACCATTTCCAAATCTATCCTCTCGACGCCAATCATCTACCACCTCAACACGGCCAGGACTTCTCTTGTTATCACCATACCGAGTATCTTGACCATATCCAGGACTTCTTCTTTCCTCGTAACTGTATCTGGAGTTTCTGTCATCATTTTGTCCAGCATGACCAGATCTTTCACCATGGTGATCATATGAGTTCTCAGAGGGAGGACTCCTTGAACCACTCCTATAAGTATCAACCCTCCTGTTTTCGTAAGAATCCTCCTTATCACCCTGGAAGACAAACAAAAGCAACTATCTTCACGAAACTGACAGGGTGCAAACAAATCGTGTGGAGATAAATTTCCGGCTGCATATACTCGTACGCCTCAAATTCCACCTAAAAAAGTTAACATACCGATTTTGCCCTTGGAGGCTTGTCAATACTCCTCTCACCAGTGTATCTTTTATCTACGTAAACATGCTTGATGAAGTCCCTAACTTTTAAAGGATTACTGAAAGAAACCATCCGAATTAGATTAATTTCCACTTTGATGATATCCAACAAAAACACAACATAAAGTAAAGTAAGATTGTGACCTGCTATCCGGCAGGGTCTGACGCGCTGAGTCCCATTCTTTCAAATAAATTTCTTTGGCGCGCTGCAAAGATGAGTTTGGTAGGGGAAATCAAGCATGAGAAATTGAAGGGTTAATTGAAAACGTGAAAAACCAATGGCCACAAAAACATATAACGCCTTAATACCTCATTTCCTCCTGCTTGCAGTGCACTAACTTCTTGTGAAGTAAATTTAGCCATAGATACTGATTTGACACGATGAGTGAACTCCCGACTGAACAAAATAATAGTTACCACAATAAGTATTACTGAAGCTACCAGGAGTTACGCATAAAACTCCATATAGAACCCTACACCGTGAAATGAACTACCAAAACAAAATCGCTACCAGGAGAGGCGAACGATTAGAGTGAGCTACTAAGAACACTTACTGTAACCCGCTACAGTTTGTGCATATAAAGGTCCAGAAATTGGTGCAAACATACTGTGGTCCCTGATTGAGCAAAAACAATATGTATTAGCACCAATTATATGAGAATTTTTCCTCGTCCTCAGGATAATGTTAATGTAAAATTTTGACTAAAGGATGAGAACAAACAAAAACTTTCACAGAATTTCATTCCGCATTATAAAAGCATACTAGTTATAGGAACCTCCTTTACATATCATACATATCATGTTACTGTACTTCAAAACTACTTTCGCAACTTAAAAATAAGATACAGAAATCAGTCAGATACTAAATAGAGTAATATTTTTGCTGTATTTCCCGACTTACCAACAGATGGCAAGTCATCAAGAAACTGGCATAACAAACTACATTAACAGCATAGACTATCCATTATCCAAGTGCAGAATGATGCAGTCAGTCCAACTAACTAAGTAACCAACAACTTGTGCGCCCGATCAAAATGATATCCCTAACAATCTCAATTCCATAAAGTTCATCTGTATATCTTAACACTGCGCCACTAAGGTATAAATTTCCTACTACCATCTACATGACTGATTCACTGTCTGGTATGCCCATACAAGTACTGTATTCTCATTTCACAATGGGGATCTTTCTAACATGTTCAGCATATGATTCAATTGTTTACTCCCACCAATGTGCCCAACACTAACAACCTTAATACCATATCCATTACTTACTTTTCGTAATTCCACAGCAATACAAACACGTAATAACTAAAAAATCCCCAAAAAAATGTGAAACCACGACGTAATTCAGCAGAGAGATTCAGAAATGCTTACCAAACTATTACAATTAATACACCTTCGATTCGGTGTAAGTTTCAACAGACCTCGAATTATCCTCTCATTTTTCTCTTCCTCCTTCATTCGATTCGCCATCTTCTCACCCCCAAAATTTCACAACTACATCAGATCAACACTAAGAGATTACCAACAAATCCAACACCAATTCCCAAAAATTGGAATCCATAATCACAGGATCCAGTTACATTAAACTAATCAAAACCAATAAAGCAAAAATCAAAATAAAAAAAATACCTAAAATAATTACGAAAAGACAACTGACCTGACCTGACCTGGACCTGGAAGTGAAGACAATTCAACTGAAAAACAACGAACCCTAATTGATAGGCGGAAGAAATCTAGCAGAACAAAAATTAAAGATTTGTGTGTAATGGGATCAAATTAGCAGAGATTTCAGGCCTTTTTTTAGGGTTTGGTAACGAAAGAAGATCTTTTACAACTAAAATCTCCGCTTTTTCTGAAAATGAAAAGAGAGAAAAATAGACGAGTAAAGAAGAAAGAATAATGGATTTTTGTTGTTATGGTCAAAACCGTCCAAAGAATACTGAAAAATGGTCGGTTTTGCCTGGCATGAACCGGATGTGCTGTGCTGGTCCGAATACAGAATTATAATTTATATTGTACAATGACCAGAATAGGGTTGTGGTTATGGTACCCCTAGTGGGGGGACCCTTGGTCACTAAATGTGGCTCCTTTATTGCTCTTAACATTAAATAATTGGCCCATTATATTTTTTTCGAAGCAAACTGGCCCATTAAATGGAATTCTACAATTAGAAGATAGGAGTACAAGCCTAACTCTACTCGGGCAGTCATGCCTGGCACAGACATAGAGCTAAACCAAGCATGATTATTTTTGCCTTTCTGCAACCTCTGTTTTATTTTCACGAAATCGAATTTTTTTCTTTTCATAAAAGAGGCGAACCTCAATTGATATATTTGTAATGCCGATTTTGGAAGTCGGAAACTTTATATAGGTATTTCAAATTCATCATACATTCTTTCAAGTTAATGTATCATTCCCAATTATTGATTAACAATTCAAATCCTACAAACATAAAGACTATTTCAGAACACGTTTTCTCTCCCTTTTTCAAAATAAAGAGACATGACCAAACATCATCAGAAGGCCAAAATAATTTTAAAGAAAAATCAATATGTATCATTGCACAGAGCAGTTGCTGGATCAGATCCAACCCAGTGTTTGCAAGAACATGTAAATAACATGAACTTAGGTTTTCAAAATAAAATTGGCTAATGCAATTTAGGTAACAGTGTCTCAAGTAACAGTAGCAATAACATCGTCTCCGGTAACGGTAAAAGTGTATCAGGTAACGGTAGCAGTAGTGTCTCAAGTAGTATCGGTTATCTGACTCGGTCTTTAAAGGTCTGAATCGGCATGGAAGATTTGTTGATAGTTGCAGAAATATAATAACTTGATGATAATCTTGATCTAGTTGTTGATGGTTGTTGTCTCTGTTTTAGAAGCCGGTAAAGTTGAAACTCGTCGGAGCTTCTTTACCTGCCAGAAATTCTATTGGGCAAACTCTTTAGTAGTAGCTGACGGTGTTGAAACAACTTGTTGGAGCTTTACTTCCTAGCATAAAATTTCTTCATCAAGGATGGGGTAACAAATCACTCGAAGTCGAGAATCACCAGACCTGCAACACACATCAAACAGTTCACTCACAACAACCCAGAAAGTCAAAGCAAGAGAAAGTATTACAAGATCTAAATATGAAAAATTCAAATCATGCATTAAAACCTTAAAACTAGAACAAATTACAGAGATAACTAAAAACAGTATAAATAGAGATTCTACTAAAGGCAAGTCACGACCAGAATCATAGAAAATTACAGATATGTGATGATAAGGGGAAGATGAGTCTGATGTTAAAATTGTTGATGTTGCTTCGTTTGGATCATGAATTGGGACTGAAGATGCTGATGATATGTATTGGTTTCTTGTTTGAGAAAGAACACAACACATACCTGCACAATCAATCACAAACCCAAGATGAAAAAAACCCAAAAAAATACAACCTAAACAGGGCAAAAAATAAGATCCAAACAGTGATTAAATCTAATAACAACAATAGATGATTAAAACTAGGAGAAAAGAGTTTTAATGGTGATTGACATGCTCAAATCAGCCCCTTTTGAAGCTGATTTGAGCAGGGAGGCGCTCAAGCAAATAGGGTTTTCGTTTCTATTATTTTCCTAGAGAGGGGAAAAAATTGTCTGGTTGAAATCGAATCTACTAGAACCATCTATTGTGAGATAATGCTCATGACTCTCTCTCTCTCTCTCTCTCTGATCTCTTTTCCGTTTAATCTGTTTCTTTACCGTTAAGAGCTTTTTTGTTCTCCAGCGGTTAGTTTTGACCGGAGTTTAGCCAGAAATCCTATGAAGCTTTTCGTTCAACAATGAATTGTGATGGACATCACACTAGCAATCGCTCTATAAAATCATTTAGAAGCTTGTTACAATCACGAAGATGACTAGAATTGACCCAACCCATGTCACAAAGGAAAAGGCCGTCACCGAAAAATCTCAATTCGTTTTACCCTTCCAAAATCAAATCCAAAAACTCAACTACAACACAAATCGAACCAGGCTGAATTACCCTAGCCGTAGAAACACTATCGATACCTATTTTAACATCACCAATTTCAGAGAAGATAACAACTTCTTCACCAAAATAACAATTACCGGGAAAGAAATACCTCACTATCAAACTCATTCTCAAAACCAGAAAAACGCACAAAATCAAAACCATTACCACCTAAATCATGAGTCATCCTTAAAACTGGAACAAATTACAGAGATAACTAAAAATAATATAAATAGAGATTCTACTGAAGGCCAGTCACGACCAGAATCATAGAAAATTACAGATCTGTGATGATAAGGTGAAGATGAATCTGATTCTAAAACTGTTGATGTTGCTTCGTTTGGATCATGGATTGGGACTGAAGATGCTGATGATATGTATTGGTTTTTTGTTTGAGAAAGAAAACAACACATACCTGCACAATCAATCACAAACCCAAGATGAAAAAAACCCAAAAAATACAACCTAAAGAGGGCAGAAAATAAGATCCAAACATTGATTAAATCTAATAACCACAATAAATGATTAAAACTAGGAGAAAAGAGTTTTAATAGTGATTGACCTGCTCAGATCATCCCCTTTTGAAGCTGATCTGAGCAGGGAGGCGCTCAAGCAAATGGGGTTTTTGTTTCTGTTATTTTCCTAGAGATGGAAAAAATATTGTCTGGTTGAAAAAGAATCCATTAGAACCATCTATTGTGAGCTAATGCTCATGACTCTCTCTCTCTCTTATCTCTATGCCTGATCTCTTTTCCGTTTAATCTGTTTCTTTACCGTTGAGAGCTTTTTTGTTCTCCAGCGGTTAGTTTTGACTGGAGTTTAGCCAGAAATCCTATGTATCTTTTCGTTCAACAATGAATTGTGATGGACATCACACCAGCAATCGCTCTATAAAATCATTTAGAAGCTTGTTACAATCACGAAGATGACTAGAATTGACCCAATTCATGTCACAAAGGAAAAAGCCATCACCAAAAATTCTCAATTCGTTTTACCCTTTTAAAATCAAATCCAGAAACTCAACTACAACACAAATGAAACCAGGCTGAATTACCCTAGCCGTAGAAACACTATCAATACCTATTTTAACATCACCAATTTCAGAGAAGATAACAACTTCTTCACCAAAATAACAATTACCAGGAAAGAAATACCTCACTATCAAACTCATTCTCAAAACCAGAAAAACACACAAAATCAAAACCATTATCACCTAAATCATGATTCATCCATAAATCCCCCCACCCCACACACCCACACCCACACACCCATTGAGGATTCTACAAACACCCCTAATAGATTTAAGCCGTTTTACGAGAAACAAGTCATCCCAATCGATTCTCCCCCAAGATAATAACAAAATATTCTTACATCTCGGATTTATCCTATACGGGTATATTTATTTTATTTTTTCATGCGTAAACCCTTTCCTGAGTTCTCTAGACTATGTTATTTATTCTTCACGTCACTGGGTTTGTTTCAAAGAGAATATATTTTCTCCATTATTTCCTGAATTTCCATGTTGGATAAAAAATCCCATAAGTCCATTTATTTTTTTCGTAACCAACTATGAGAACATAACTGAGTTTGCAGTGAGTTTCTTATATTCCCAAATAGGTAGCATCCTTGTTTAATTTATAGCAACAAACAGTTACCAATTCAAATCCAGTTAAAACTCCTACAAAATCTCCACCAAATCTTGCTAGAAATTCACGCGGGTTTAACTTCCATTTTCCCGCCAAAAACATTCTTCAAAAAAGGAGGAATAGGGGTGCCTCGTAGCAATTTAGTGGGTTCCCGTAGCAGTGGGGTGCAAATAACCAAAAATTGGGTGCTTTTATCAACTTATAGGGTGCCTATAGTGCAGTGGGGTGTCCTTATCAATTCTCCGGGTGCCTTTAACACTTTTCATGGGTGCCTTTAACAACTTTTCGAGCCGATTTTTACCAAACTATTTATTGCCTAAAAACACCTACAAACACATAAACTAAGACAATAAGTACCAAATCGAGCACTAACAATTATAGAGAATTAAGAAAAATCAGACAAAAAAATGTGTCTATCAGGATACTGAAAGAACTGAGTAACGAAGGTGTTAGAGCATTGCTCGGTCGAACTCACAAGTGTTGCTATCTCAAGCTTGTTGCCAAATTTAGTTGTCAAAACTATATCTTGATTTTTAGTCTACAATTAGTTAAGTCTCGGACTAGGATAGAAGATGTAGTTGAGAAACGAACCAGTCATCATTGCATTCTACCGTTTGAAGGCGGAGATCATCCGAAGCTTTTGGAGAACTTTATCAACAAAAGGTAAGTGAAGACTAAACCACCTATTTCTCAAGTTATATTCACTTTTTTATCCTTGAGACGTTGTCGCGTAACTAATTAGACTATCATGCATATACAAGAATTTCGAGTCAAGTTTATCTTGGTAATTAGTTCTCAAAATATAATGACTAAGCTTAATGAACATTTGTTCATACTTGATAGATTTCCGTTAAGGACAATTTATTGTTCACAATCAAAATCATGATTCAAGTTTTATCATTCGAAAATAGCCTGGAACAGTGACATGTGTCATTGATGTTATTCAGGAATGTTTCGAAATGATTTAGAGAGAAATATAGAACTACCATAGATTTGGATATAAGACAATGTTATCAGTCTTACAAAATGAGAAAACTGTTAGAAACCTGAAGCCGTATTACATGTACTCGTACACGTAGCGGAGTAGCTGTATGTCGATAAACAGATTTTTGGTATGCATATCCTTATGCACATCTGGTAAAAATCTGTTAACTCGTGAATTAGATCGGTACGCATACCCGAATACAAACTAAAAAGGAACTGTGGTCACGGAACCGGTTTGGTATCCATACCGATACACATACCAGAAAAGTTTTGTGTTCAGGAACTCGGTTTGCATATCCATACCGCTACGCATACCAAAATAGTTATGTGGACTCCGAAGTCTGTTATAGTCTTAAGGTACACATACCTTTACGCATACCTAAATAGTTCTGTGAACTCCGGAACTTGGTTGTGCTTAATTGTATACAAACCTGTACACATACTATAATTGACCTGACTCATGAACGGCTATGGTATTTGTACTTTGTACGTACATCTACTAACCATGTCGATTATTTTCAAATGCAATAAAATTATTTCTACGAGATAATTAGCATTTGATCAAATCTCTAAAAACGCTATAAACTTATATGATCACATGATTGTGACTCAAGTTTAATGTCTTAAGTGTTTATGAAAACGAATATTAAGCTTATAAGTTCAAATCGACTAGTTTTGGCTAACCACCATGAACATAGTCTTTATACACGGTTCGGTTATGGTTTCACCTAACCAGAGTGTATATCTTGTTTATGTAAATCAGACTCAAAGATTCATCTAACGGTGGATATTGATTGTTTGGTTCCAAAGTTATCTTAGCTTGAACCTAAAGCAACCTATGCTTTGAATGTCTATAAAAGGGGAACTTCAAGAAACTAGCTAGGATTTTTGAATCCCGACATTACTTTCCTTGGTGTGTCCTAGTTGTAACTAGAGTTGTCCTCTTCCCAACTGTTTTAACGTTTAGCGATTACAAATACTTCATTGGGATTCGTGAAGCCAGGTCAAGTTATCTTTTCTTGATAACTCGAGTATCCTGATCTTGATCGATTGTTTAGATTATCACTTGATCAAGATAGATAAAAATCATCAAAGTTCTCTTCGTCTCAAACTTTGTTGGTTCCACAAGTTATATACTTGTGGGGTGAATAATAATCTAGGCTGCACATCGGGTTGCATAAGTCCGGATATTGAGGTTAGCTAGACTTTATCTATTGCTATCGGTTTTTATCACCTTGATCAATATTTTTGACCGTAAAGGAAATCACATATAGGCTTAATTTTTGGAAGGCAGATTGGTTTAAAGTCTTCAATTGAGTTGAAGCAACTCTTAGTTGGTGTGACGCCAGCTAGGGGAATCAATTGCGCCAAGTCCTGCTGGGATTCAAGAGGCATAAGGAGCGCAACTGTACCTTAATCAGTGGGAGACTTGGATAGGGCTCAGCTATATTCTTGTCCTAAGTTAATTGGTAGTAAGCTAGTGTCTGTAGCTGAAAAGACAAGGGTTCCCAAATACACCACAATCTTTTTGTTTCAACCTATAAGTCCTCTAGCGAATGTGATCGTCTATGGACAGAGTCGAAATAATACGACAATTTGGTTCAAACTTCGGTTCACACTTCGTGTGATTGTATATGGATACGAGATCGAGATAATACAACAACAAGATAACTTGTATGATTGACTATAGATACAAGATCGAGACAATACTATAACAAAGTGTGTTACTTGATAATAGGTTCGGTAATAACCAAACTATATAGGATCACTATCAAGTAATGCGGAGTTAACGTATATTTGTATTTTACTTTATTATAATAAACAATTATAATATGGAAATCAAAGTGAAAATGCGGGGGTACAACAACCACACCCAACAATTCGTCTGGCAATCTGAGAGGACTTACTCCAATATACTTTCTAGAGAATCAACTAGACAGTCAGACTCAATCTAGAGAAAAGTATATACAAGAGTTTATATCTCTAACCCTTAATTCGATCCGCAATCAGCAAATAGAAATTTGCGAGCCCGGTTGAATATAAGAGAAGTAACTTGAACGATACCAAAGACCAATGTTCAAGGATCAATCAATTTCAATCAACAACCAAAGGTTGGATTTCCTAATTGATCGATACAACGCACAACCTGTGATATTTCAATTATATAACAAAATATAATGCGGAAAAGAAATAATACAGACACCAGAATTTTGTTAACGAGGAAAACCGCAAATGCAGAAAAAACCTCGGGACCTAGTCCAGCTTTGAACACCATACTGTATTAAGCCACTACAGACACTAGCCTACTACCAATGAACTTTGGACTGGACTGTAGTTGAACCTTAATCAATCTCACACTGAATCAAGGTACAGTTGTGTTCCTTATGTCTCTGATCCTAGCAGGATACTATGCACTTGATTCCCATAGCTGATCTCACCCACAACCAAGAGTTGCTACGACCCAAAGTCGAAGACTTGATAAACAAATCTGTCTCACACAGAAAAGTCTATTGGAATAGATAAATCTATCTCCAACAGAAATACCTATGAGTTTTTTGTTCCGTCTTTTGATAAATCAAGGTGAACAGGAACCAATTGATAAACCGGTCTCATATTCCCGAAGAACAGCCTAGTATTATCAATCACCTCACAATAATCTTAATCGATTAACGAAACAAACTATTGTGGATTCACAAATGATGAGACGAAGGTGTTTGTGATTACATTTCTATCTTGCATATCGGAGATATAAATCTCGAGCCAATTCTTACAATTGTACTCAACACGATAGAAACAGCAAGATCAGATCACGCAACTACAGAGAAAATAGTTGGGTCTGGCTTTACAATCCCAATGAAGTCTTTAAGTCGTTAACCTACGGGGTCTCATAAGAAACCTAAGGTTAAAGGAAAATCGACTCTAGCTTATGCAACTAGTAACACACAGAAGTGTGGGGATTAGGTTTTCCAGTTGCTAGAGTTCTCCTTTATATAGTTTTCAAATCAGGGTTTGCAATCTAAGTTACCTTGGTAACAAAGCATTCAATATTCACCGTTAGATGAAAAACCTGATTCAACCAAGCTAATATCTTTCAACCGTTAGATCGAACTTAGCTTGTTACACACAAATGAAATGTACCCTCATTTAGGTTTATGTAACCGTACCTAAACGTATACACCATGTTGGCTCAACAATAGTTAACCGAAGTTAGCCATATGAACACTCTCATATCAACCTTGTTCATCTTAACTATAACTAGTTCAAATGACTTAAATGAAACTAGTTAAAGAGTTGTTCAATTGCTATATTCTCATAGAAGTATACAAGAACACAATTGAAGCAAAATCGGTTTGATTCAATCGAATCAATTCATGAACATTATAGCCACGGTTTGCAAAGATTGCATTCCTTATTATATAAATGTTTAAGTTCATTTACACAACCGATTTTAGAACTTTAACCTTCAAGTATGCAAACGGGTACACATACTTGAAACACCCGGACCAAGATTGGGTTTCGCCAGTACGCAAACGGGTACGCGTACTTTCAATCCCAGCGGAAATATTCGGACATGAACCTTACGCCAGTATGCGAATGGGTGTGCATACTTAGGTTCCCGGATTTGTCAAGCCAACAGGTACGCGTACGGGTACGCATACTATGGTTCCCGGACATGGATTACATATGTGCAAGAGTACACAACATGTCATATCCAATAATAGTTAAGTTTTCTAAACTCTTATTTCAATCATTGAAACTTTCTTAGAGGATGACAATAGCCGTTTTCACATACTATTAGCATCAAAGCAATTTTCAAGTTATTGAAATAATCATAACGAAACATTCCAAGTCTCCACATACTATTAGCATCAAAGCAATTCTCAAATGTGTATAATAGAAAATTATATCGTAACACGACTTATGTCTTAATATAGGAGATAGAGTATAAATATACTTTCCAAGTGATAGATTAGTTCAAGTCTCCACATACCTTTTGTTAATGAAGTTCCAAAAGCTCTCCTTAGTAGTTCTTCGTCTTTAAATGATGAACGCCGTGAAGTCTAAGGCTCAACTACACAATCTATGTCCTAGTCCGAGATATCTATAAGTAGAATAGAAATCAAGACTTATAGTTTTGATCACTAACATTGGCAAACATGCTTGAGATAGCAAAGCATGCGAGTTTGACTGAGCAGTGCTCTAACACAAAGTAAAAGACACATCAAGTTTTGTTAACTAGGAAACTGCAAATGCAGAAAGATCCCGGGACCTAGTCCAGTGTTGAATACTCTCGGAGTTAAGCCGTTATACAAAATATAATACCAACATCGTATAGTTGAGACCAAACAGACTACCCGTTGTTACTTAGTTTCCTCGGTATCCTTGCGCCTTCGACTTCTAGAGTCACGCACGTGAATAACAAGTCCTTTGGATTGCATTCCAAACAGCAAAGGAAGAATCTGTTTGGTAACCACTCTAATCAATCTTGTTAAAAGATTTAGATGAGTCGTTGACAAAGGCTCTTCTGTTTAATCTAATAAACTCCTTTGTATGGTTAGATAAATCTAACTTTAACTACCGAAATAGTCAAGGATGTTTGGACACCAAGGAATTTCAAAAACCGAAGATATTCTCAAGATATGCAATGAATGACAAAATTCAGTTTTCCTAATTCCAATAAATGCTGGGATTCAGAGGCGTAAGGAACGCGACTGTACCTCAATTAGTGTGTGATTGGTTAGGGCTCAACTATATTCCAGTTCGAAGTTAACTTGTAGTACGCGACTGTACCTTAATCAGTCTACTTATAGCTATGTCTCGGATTAGGATAGAATGTGTAGTTGAGCTTTACACTTCACAACGTTCATCTATTAAAGACGAAGAACTACTAAGGGGAGCTTGTAAAACTTCATCAACAAAAGGTATGTGGAGACTTGAACTCATCTATCACTCAGAAGTCTATTCTTTTGTATCTCTTATTGAGACAAAAGTCGTATAGCTATATAGACTTTACATTAAACACATTTGATATTTCGAGCTCAGTTTAACTCGCTTATATCTTTCTCGAAATATATGTTGGAAAGCTTGTTGCTTTAGCCACGTTCATCGTTATTCTTGACGAATGTCAAAAGATGATCATGTGAAAATCACCTGGTAACATCTTACATGATTTGTGTGAGACAGTCATTTGATGTAGGCTCAGAATGTTTTGTATTGATCATTCGATCACTTGAAAATTGCTTATAAGCTAATAGTTTGTGTGAGACAGCTATTGTCGTCTTCTAAGAATGTTTCAATGATTGAGTTAAGATCTAAAACCCATGTCTGGATACACTACGGTTTGTGTACGAACTGTTTTGACGGAATTCAGGACCGAAAGTTTGCATACCCGTTCGCAAACTTATTCAACTGTTTAAGTCAGGGTACTTAAGTTTGCATACCCGTTCACAAACTGATTTAACTGTTTAAGTCAGGGAACCAAGTTTGCATACTCGTTCGCAAACGGTTTCAACTGAGTTCGGTCCGGAGCTAAAGTTTGCGTACCCGTTTGCAAACTGTCGGCTTGTGACCAATGTTCGTAACTTAAGTTTGCGTACCTGTTTGCAAACTTAAGTTGTCCAGGTTCTTAAATCGATTAAGTATGATTTCATACTCATGAACAAATACATTTATAAATTAAGGAATGCAATCTTTGCAAACTGTGGCTAAAATATTCATGAACTGATTCTTTTGAATCAATCTGATTTTGCTTCAATTGTGTCTTGTATACTTCTATGAGAATATAAACAATTGAACAACTCTATGAATAACACAATTAGATTCATTTGATTATCAATTTATCTAGAAGTGTTAAGATGAACAAGGTTAAGAGAAAAGTGTTCATATGGCTAACTTCGGTTAACTGTTATTGAGCCAACTCAATATACACGTTTAGGTACGGTTACCCATATCTAAATGAAGGTATATTTCATTTGTGTGTAACAAGCTAAAGACCATCTAACGGTGGAAAGATATTAGCTTGAATCTTCAATCAGGTTTCATCTAATGGTGAATATTGATTGCTTTGTTCAAAAGTTATCAAACCCTGATTTGAAGACTATATAAGGAAGAACTCTAGCAACTGGGAAACCTAATCCCCACACCTCCTGTGTGATACTAGTTGCGACTAGAGTCGATTCTCCTTTAACCTAGGTTTTTCCTAAAACCATTATAGGTTAACAACTTAAAGACTTCATGAGGATTCTGAAGCCAGACCCAACTATTTTCTCCGTAGTTGCGTGTTCTGATCTTACTTTGTTCTATCGTATTGAGTGTTATCTTCTCTAAAATTTTCTCGAGATTTATCTCCGATAGGTAAGATATAAATAATAATCACAAAGCTTTTCATCTCATTCTTTGTGATTCCACGATAACTTGTTCCACTACCATATAGTTAAGTTATTGTGAGGTGATTGATATTTATAAGTTGTTCTTCGGGAATATAAGACCGGATTATCAATTGGTTCTTGTTCACCGTGATTTATCAAAAGACGGAACAAAACTTTGTAGGTATTTATGTGGGAGACAGATTTATCTATTCAAATAGATTTTTCTGTGTAAGACAGATTTGTTTATCAAGTCTTTGACTTTGGGTCGTAGCAACTCTTAGTTGTGGGTGAGATCAGCTAAGGGAATCAAGTGCGTAGATTCATGCTAGGATTCAGAGGCGTAAGGAACGCGACTGTACCTTAATCAGTGTGAGATTGGTTAGGGCTCAACTATATTCCATCTCGAAGTTAACTTGTAGTAGGCAAGAGTCTGTAGCAGCTTAATACAGTGTGGTGTTCAAATCTGGACTAGGTCCCGGGTTTTTTTTTTTCTGTATTTGTGGTTTCCTCGTTAACAAAACTTCTGGTGTATGTGTTATTTATTTTCCGCATTATATTTTCTATATAATTGAAATATCACAGGTTGTGCGTAGTTCAATCAACTGGTAAATCCAACCTTTGGTTGTTTATTGAAATTGATTGACACTTGAACATTGGTCTTTGGTACCGTTCAAGTTGTTTCTCATAATAATCAGGCTCGCGGATTTATATATGTTTGATTTGCTGATTACATTGAGACACGGAAATATAACTCTTGGATACATTTTCCTTGATTGAGTCTGACTGTCTAGTTAATTCTCTTGGAATTATATTGGAGTTGGCCATACAGATTGCCTAAACGAAATATTGGGTGTGGTTGTTAGACCCCCGCTTTTTCGATTTGTTAGAGCACTGCTCGGTCGAACTTACAATTGTTGCTATCTCAAGCTTGTTTGTCAAGTTTAGGTGTCAAAACTATAAGTCTTGATTTCTAGTTTACTTATAGCTATGTCTCGGATTAGGATAGAATGTGAAGTTGAGCTTTAGACTTCACGGCGTTCATCGATTGAAGACGAAGAACTACTAAGGGGAGCTTGTGGAACTTTATCAACAAAAGGTATATGGAGACTTGAACTCATCTATCACTCAGAAGTCTATTTCTATTATATCTCCTATTGAGACAAAAGTCGTATAACTATATAGACTTTACTTTATACACATTTGATATTTCGAGCTGAGTTTAACTCGCTTACATATTTCTCGAAATATGTGTTGGTAAGCTTTCGCTTTAACCAAGTTCATCTTTTATTCTTTACGAAAGTCAAAAGATGATCATGTGAAATTCGCCTGGTAACATCTTATATGATTTGTGTGAGACAGTCATTTGATGTAGACTCGGAATGTTTCGTATTGATCATATGATCACTTGAAAATTGCTTTGAAGCTAATAGTTTGTGTGAGCCAGCTATTATTGTCTTCTAAGAATGTTTCAATGATTAAAATGGTAGTTTAGAACAATTAACCTTTGATTGGATATAGCACAGTATGCGTACTTGTATGCTAACTGTTGCAAATGCATTCCTAGTCCGGGAATTTAGTATGCATGCCCGTATGCGTACTGATTCAATAGCTGAAGTCCGGGAACTATAGTATGCGTACCTGTATGTGTACTGATTTCAACTGAGTTCGGTCATGAACGACAGTATGCGTACCCGTTTGCATACTATCGAACAAGACCAAGTCTGGGAACTTAAGTATGCGTACCCGTTTGCATACTTGAGTGGGTTAAAATTTAAAATCGGTTATGTATGTTTACATACTCATGAACAAACACATTTATATAATAAGGAATGCAATTTTCAAACCGTGAATATAAGGTTCATGAATTGATTCGAGTGAATCAAAACCGATTTTGCTTCAATTGTGTCTTGTATGCTTCTATGAGAATATAAACAATTGAACAACTCTATAACTAGTTTCATTTGAGTCATTTGAATTAGTTGTGATTAAGATGAACAAGGTTGATATGAAAATGTTCATATGGATAACTTTGGTTAACTATTGTTGAGCCAACTAAGTGTACACGTTTAGGTACGGTTACCCATATCTAAATGAAGGTACATTTCATTTGTGTGTAACAAGCTAAGTTCAATCTAACGGTTGAAAGATATTAGCTTGAATCTTAAATCAGATTTCATCTAAAGGTGAATATTGAATGCTTTGTTACCAAGGTAACATTGATTGCAAACCCTGATTTGAAGACTATATAAGGGAGAACTCTAGCAACTGGGAAACCTAATCCCCACACCTTCTATGTGATATTAGTTGCGACTAGATTCGATTCTCTTTTAACCTAGGTTTTTCCAAAACCATTATAGGTTAACGACTTAAAGACTTCATTGGGATTCTGAAGCAAGACCCAACTATTTTCTCTGTAGTTGCGTGTTCTGATCTTACTTTGTTATATCGTATTAAGTACTATCTTCTCTAAGATTTGCTCAAGATTTAATCTCTGATAGGTAAGATAAAAAGTAATCACAAAGCTCTTCGTCTCATTTTTTGTGATTCCACAATATCTTGTTCCGCTTCCATACGGTTAAGTTATTGTGAGGTGATTGATATTACTAGGCTGTTCTTCGGGAATATAAGTCAGGTGTATCAATTGGTTCATGTTCACCTTGATTTATCAAAAGACGGAACAAAAACTCGTAGGTATTTCTGTGGGAGACAGATTTATCTATTCAATAGACTTTTCTGTGTGAGACAGACAGATTTTTTTATCAAGTCTTAAATTTTGGGTCGTAGCAACTCTTAGTTGTGGATGAGATCAGCTAAGGGAATCAAGTGCGTAGAGTCCTGCTGGGATTCAGAGGCGTAAAGAACGCGACTGTACCTTGATCAGTATGAGATTGGTTAGGGATCAACTACATTCCAGTCCGAAGTTAACTTGGAGTAGGCTAGTGTCTTTAACGGCTAAATACAATATGGTGTTCAAATATGGACTAGGTCCCGGGTTTTTTCTGTATTTGCGGTTTCCTCGTTAACAAAATTTATGGTGTCTGTGTTATTTCTTTTCCGCATTATATTTTCTATATAATTGAAATATCACAGGTTGTGCATAGTTCAATCAATTAGATAATCCAACCTTTGGTTGTTGATATAAATGGATTGACACTTGAACATTGGTCTTTGGTATCATTCAAGTTGTTTCTCATAATAATTAGGCTCGCGGATTTCTATCTGTTTGATTTCCTGATTACATTAAGAAACAGAGATATAATTATTTGATGTACTTTTCTTGATTGATTCTGACTATCTAGTTGATTCTCTTGGAAATATATTGGAGTTAGTCCATACAGATTGCCGAAATGAAATATTGATTGTGGTTGTTAGACCCCCGCTTTTTCAAGTTGTATTAAAGCAGGCAAACACGTTTAAGACCTCATAAGTCTGTGTTTGTAGCAATCTGACTCTATGGATAGTAAAGTCTCTATAAACGCTTCACCAGAATTAGATCTACTAACCTCCAAGTATGTTTTAGAAATTATCGATGACGCTGAGTGCTTTGATCTAGAAAAAATATCAAAAATCTTTGTCGAGAAAAACAGCGATTGATAAGGAAAATTGATGGTCTTCATTGCGAAATTTATATCAAAAACTCTGATCTTCGAGAACATTCTGAAGAGCTAGTTAATCTCCAGAAGAAGTTGGATGAACAAATCCGGATCAGTTCTGATCTTGTTGCAGATATTGCAAATTATAAGGATTTGAAGTCCGTCAAAGTTTCTTCAATGGATATGAAAAACTCCTTTAATTCTTCCTTGAAGAATTGTCGAAAGCCAGGAGATAAGCGAAGTTTAGGCTTTATGAAACCTGATGCGACTCAGAACCTCTCAGTTGAGTTTAAAGATGTTGGTTTATGTATGTTTTGTGGTTCTCATAATCATTTTCAACATACGTGCACATCTTTCAAGAAAAGTTTAAAGGTTGCTAGTAATCTTCACAAGAAAGATGAACAATTGTTTTCTTTTCTCAAAAGGTGTACAAATCTAACAAGGAAACCCAATCAGGTTAGTAGCGTTACTATGGGAGCTTTTGCTCTAAAATCAACATCACCCTTTCAGTGTTTCCTTGATAGTGGATGTAGCCGATACATGATTGGAGATCTTTCGTGATATGTGAATTCAAAAGATTTTGAAGGAGGACCAGTAACATTCGGAGATGGGAGTTTTTGCTACATAAGCAAGAAAGGGACGATCAAACTACCTGGCGTTCCTGAAATCCATGATGTAGTATACGTTAAAGGTATGACTGCTAATCTTCTTTTTGTTAGTCAAATTTGTGACAAAGGCCATAAAGTTGTCTTCAATGCGAATGGATGTGACATTGTAGACAAAACTGGAAAAGTAATTTTCCAGGGAACTCGTGGTAAAAATAACTGTTATCTCTTAGATACTCAGTTTAGCAATTGTTACAATTTGACTAAGGTGGAATCTACTCATCTTTGGCATGAACGTTTTGGTCACATCAATTATCGCCTTCTAACTAAGATCATCAATAAAGAACTTGTTAGAGGTGTTCCCAAAATAAATGCTAAGATTGAGGGTGTCTGTGGTGCCTGTCAAAAGGGTAAACAAATGAAAGTTCCACATAAATCATCTCGATATATTCTCACTAAAGCTCCACTTGATTTAATTCATATGGATCTCTTCGGCCCTATTCAACAACCTACTGTTGCTGGAAATAAGTATGCTTTAGTTATGGTAGATGATTACACCAGATTCACTCGGGTGGCATTTTTAGCTCATAAGAATGAAACCCTTAGTGAATTCAAGATTATTGTTAAAAGAATCCAGAATGAATAAGGTCGCAAGCTAAAAAAAATTAGAAACGACCGTGGTACTGAATTCAAAGACACTAAGGTGTTTGAATTTTGTGACAAACTGGGGATTATTCAACAATACTCACCACCCATTACTCCACAAGCAAATGGAGTTGCAAAAAAGAAGAATAGGAACATTCAGGAAATGACAAGGGTAATTGTAGCACCCCACAAGCTAGCAGTTGACTAATCCAAAAGATTAACTATAAAATTAGGCACTAAGGATCTAAAATGTCTATTTAAGAATTAATTTAGAAGTTCTAAACAAAGATTAACCCAAATCTAAACCCTCTCTGAAATAAATACAAGAACTCCTCTCAGATGTTACATATATAATATGATTTGGTTCGAAAATAATATATACAACAAAATAAACATAGCGGAAGCTAACCAACTAACGGACTCAAATCCTCGAAGCATCCAAGAATTGAACGATCATCTCCATGTGCACATCTGAATCTTTCTCTGAAACTGAAAGTGGGAATTGAGTGAGCACATCATTCCTAAAAGGGGTGCCCAGTAGAAATAACAACTAACTTTCAAGTAATCATTAGAATGATTCAAAGACAATACAGGTTTTGCTGAAAACCGATAAATCACGGAAAAACAGAATAACCATAATAAAATAATAAGTTGTACGGAAATATAAAATTCTACTAACCAATCATTCGACAAAAATTCACAACAGAAATAATAGTTGAGCGACGTCTTCCTTCGGGGTAGCAAGGCATGACTGTTGTGGATTCTTCAATGATCATTAAAGTACCGTGAGGTTTCCGACCTCGAAGTCATAAACGATGTGTACCATACCAGTACCTTATTCTACGCGCACTCTATATATCAAGTATCCAAAGAAACTAATGGTAGCAACATTATATCTGATAGAAGTGCTTACACAGTGGAAAGCCCATAACCCCCCACGCATAAATCCATCATCATATATAAGATTCTCAACATCATTCTCTCTAAACACCAAAACATAATATAATAGCTTTGAAAGTAACTTAAAAGAACTGTAAACATCCATGTATGAGACGTGCGTTGCCCGTACAGAAATATGGAATAATATTGATGACACGAGTACACACCTAATAGGTTATTAGTGGCAGCACTTTTCACTCCTATAGATGTACATAAAATAGATATAACCTTTGGGGCACACATCTCACACCAATCAAAAGGAAACCTTCTCCTCTTCATGCTAACAATAAATAAATTTTGTAACCACTTTCCAGTCAATGGAATGAATCACATTTTGAAAATAAATAAATACTCCCAAAACACAGATATTAGTAGTTTCTAAAGATCCAATCCCATCCCAAAATGTAAAAGAAAACTTGTTTGTATTACACACATATAATACATGCATACACATATCATATAGTAACAAAGATATGCATGAATTTCACAAAAGATAGATTTGTAAAACAATAATGAATACAAGAGAGTTCGTTATCGATTCCCACCTCTTTTGATGACAAGCCACACCTACCTTGAGATACATAATCCACTGGTTCAATCTTTGAATCAATCGTTGTTAATAAAGATTAACTGTTAATCACACAAGCACTCTAAGAGATTAGCCAAAAGGCTCATACAAGGTTCATAACATAATCTCATACAAATTCTCTAGTTATAGGTTAAGTGAACTATCTAATGGTTTTAAGCCCATTTATGGTTTTACACCTTTTTATTATCTATCTTTAGCATATCTAAAGGTTTACTAATTCAATTAGATTGGTTCTATAGTCCATTTGATAAGTCTTATGAATATCTACAACTTTGTAGAAGAACGATTTTTTGGGCACTACTCAAAAATGGAGGGGGACTACTCTTCATTTTTTTGGTGGATATTTGGAGTAATTTTGGGTCACCCCTTATCTAAGTATTTATGTTAATACCAAACTTACCCTTCTTAGTTAAATTAGTTAGGGTAATGATTAGTTAGTGTAAGGATTAGTTAAATAATTAAGTTAAATTAATTAGTGATTAGTGAGGTTAGATCAATTAGTCGGGTGTTTTTAGAAGAATAATTTTTGAGAAGAAGAAGAGGGTTTTTTTTTTTTTTTTTTAAGATGGTTGATTTCGAAATGAGGGTTTCGGGTACTTTGGTATACTTCAAATTTAGTTAATGTTGCTTGAATTGGCCAAAACTTTCGAAAAATGAAAATTTTATAAACTGATTTCAACCATGGAAATAAAGTTCGGTTACGACATCTGAAGAACAGGTAGCCGAACTCATCTGCAAGTGTAGTTCGGCTAATGTTTCTGAACACACAGGTAGCCGAACTCATCTTTAATGGAGTTTTTTCTTTCAGAGAAAAGTTCGGTTAGGAGAAAAAAATTGCGACGTAACCGAACTAAAATTTCGGCTGGGAAAAAAAATGAAAAAAAGTTGCGACGTAACCGAACTAAAAGTTCGGTTGAGGAAAAAAAAATCGACGTTACCGAACTCAATATGTATGTTTTCAGAGAAAAGTTCGGTTAGGAGAAAAAAATTGCGACGTAACCGAACTAAAAGTTCGTCTGGGAAAAAAAAGAAAAAAAGTTGCGACGTAACCGAACTAAAAGTTCGGTTGGGATTTTTTTTTTACTAGGTAACCGAACTTTTCTATGAAAGAAAAAACTCCATTAAAGCTAAGTTCGGCTAGTTCGACAAACTGTTTCACATAATTCCTAGCCGAACTTATCTCTGCAACTTCAATTTTAAACTCATTTTGATGATTACTACTCATTTTTTCAACCAAAAACGAATCACAAGTAATGGGTTTGTGGAAATTTCTTTGAATCGAGACGATGAAGCGGAAAGAAGAGAAGAAAATGAACCCTCTAATAGTAATGGATTTGTTATAATTTTGATTTTGTTTTGTTAATGATTTAGATTAGGTATATGTATATTTATTAGATTAGTTTAAATTTTAATTAGGTTAAGAGTAGGTTAGTCATTTCCACAATTTAGGACACCCCTTATAAGTATAGGGTAGACATTCTTATCACTTAGTAGTCCCCATCCATTTTTGAATAGTGCCCAAAAAATCGTTCTTGTAGAAGGAACCAAAGGCTAATTCGGACCATGAGAGATCCAAATCATCAAAATATGAAAACTAACTCTAAGCCCAGGTCCATTAAACAATCCCATTAACTTTAAGGTCCAATCCATTAACTTAAGGTCCAGTCCAACTGGTTAACTAACGGTCACTAACAGTCAACGGGTCAACGGGTCAACGTCTAATCAAAGTCAACCAATGTCAAAGTCAAGGTCCTGATCAAATGGTCAAGTCAAACAACAACTGGAAAGGTCCAACTCGGTCCACTGAGTCTGTTCTGAGTCTACCGATTCAACTCAGTCAGATACACTGAGTCAGTTGAGCTGACTGGGATGACTAACAGGCCATTGCATAGGCCAAAGCCTTTGCTCGGCCAAAAGGGTCTGATGGTGCAACAACAGCACACAACACAAGTCAAAATACAAATGCAACATACCTAACCCATTAATTTAATTTCTAACCTGCATCTCAGTTCAACTTCAACACTCTCTTCATTACACTACTACACAAAATCTATGTTTACAGCATCAATATAACATAACCATTCTAAACAATGATCCATAACTCATTTACAACTTTAAACTCACCTTACCTGCAATTGCAGTTGCAAGCCTGCACTGGAAACACTAACCAATCCTACAACACCCTTTTAACAACCCTTTCCTCATATTACCAAATCAAACACTCATACACCTACCATTTCATTACAACAACACCAGCACCTATAGTTTCGACACTTCCACCAGCCACTGATATCCCCTGCAACTTCAATATCACCACTACAACTTGTACCTCAGTACAACCATCTACCTCATCAACACCAACAACTCAGACATCTCCATCACCACCTGTAATACTCATTCACCCCAAATTCAGTTAACACCCTTCAATTCCATTATCCTCAGTAAACTCATTTCAATTCTAATATCATTAACAACCTCATAAACTCAAAACTGAAGTAAATAACTAAACTAAATTTACTGAGAACAACCAATTACCTCAAGATAACTTTCCTCAAGCAACTGAAATCAGATTCTTCATCTTAGCTTGTCTTGATTTAGCAATTCATCTCAAGAACATCTACAACCCCTCAATTCGGTTTATTCAACCTCAAAACATACACATCATCACCATCAGTTCTCAATTAATCCCTAATCAAATCCCAAATCTTCATTAAAACAGATCCAAACCCTAACTACCAATTACAAGCTATTCTTCAACCTCAAACTCTAATTCAGATAAAACCCATCTCTATTCCCATCAAATTCATCTCTAATCGAGCTTATAAGCAATCTTCTGAGAAAACCCTAATTCTTTGATTCTTCTCCAAAACAACTTCAAAACTGCAATTAAATCTCAACCCTTGATTCTTCATCTACCCGTAGCTCTATTCTTCATCTCTCGATCTTAATCTCATCAACATCCTCACCTTCATCGATTCACAGAGAAACCCTAACTTCGATTTATAGCAGCAACTCTATATTCCTCTTCCCGTGTCAATCAACCACGGAAGTAACACCTTTTCCTTCAATTCGTTAACACACCAAGCTTCTTATGAATCTCTCAAACAAAATCACCCTCAATTCATCTTTTGAGCATCAACAGAGGAAGAACATGGAAAGAGAGAAAGAAGAAGAAGATAATAAGAGAATAATGAATTCTCTTCGATCTGGTTTTGGGTAAAACCAAATAAAATAATGAAGGCGCCCACGAAACGGATAAGGGCAGCCAAGTCGGTTAAAAGAAAAAGACTATTTTGTCCTTCTCATGAATTCGATGATATCTTCTTCGTCTGGTATCCGAATGACACATTCGAGTAGTCCATTGCACATAACTTTTCGAGAACTATCTAACAATACTAGTTTTATATATAGATCGTTATTAGATTAAATTTTATTAATTAAGGTTTGTATTAAACTAATCGAGCCATTAGCAGTTAATTCTCTTGACTGGTCTAATAACGTTGACGAGCTTGGGGGTCCTTACAGTAATGCTCCATAACAAAAACTTACCGTTAAAGTTTTGGGGAGAAGCTGTTTTTACGACATGCTATTTGATCAACCGTGTCTATCTACGGTCAAAAACCTTAAATACTCCTTATGAGTTGTGGTACGGTAAGAAGCCCAACCTACACTATCTTAGAGTGTTTGGAAGTAAGTGTTACATTTTGAAAGATCGAGAACAAAAAGGGAAATTTGATCTAAAAGCGGTGAAGGTATCTTTCTTGGCTATGCATCTGATAGTTGTGGTTTTCGAGTATTTAATCTCAGAACCCAAGTTATGATGGAATCTGCAAATGTCAGCATTGATGATCTGAGCAATTTTCATCATGATAGCTCTCCTGCTGAATTGCCTCCAATCGAGACAATTGAAAAAGTCAAGGAAATTCCAGAATTAGTAGAAGTTGTCCCAACAATTGCTAATCCTGATATTTCTAGTGACGGGGAGAAGAGCCCTAATCAGGCTATTCCTGTTGAACAAGAACGTGCTCCTCCTCGGCATCTCTGGGTTCAAAGGAATCATGATACTAATATATTATTGGAGGAAAGGATTCTACAACTAAGACGAGAGGACAACTTAAAAATATTTGCAACTTTGGTTGTTATCTATCGCAAGTAGAACCGAAAAATATTGATGAAGCTCTTAGTGATCCCTTTTGGGTGAATGCAATGCATGAAGAGTTAAATAAATTTCAAAGACAAGATGTATGGGAGATCGTACCCTGTCCCTCCAATATCAATATTGTTGGTACTAAATGGATATTCAAGAACAAGTCTGATGAATTTGGCACCATTGTCATAAAAAAATCTAGACTTGTCGCTCAGGGATATTCACAGATTGAAGGTATCGATTTTGACGAAACCTTTGCTCCTGTGGCACGCCTTGAGTCCATTCGTCTGCTATTAGCTCATGCTTGTTTTCTTAAGGTTAAGCTATTTCAAATGGACATAAAATCCGCGTTCCTAAACACAAATTTAAAGGAAGAGGTATATGTTGCTCAACCTAATGGATTTGAAAATACCGATTTCCCAGATCATGTCGTTAAGCTCAAGAAGGCATTATATGGGTTAAAACAAGCGCCTCGTTCCTGGTTCGAAAAACTAACTACTTCTCTTCTTAGGAAAGGTTTTTCGAGAGGTGAAGCTGATATAACATTGTTTACCAAATAGAGTGGAAAAGATGTAGTCATTGCTCAAGTTTATGTAGATGATATCATCTATGGATCAACATCCGAGAAACTTTCTAAAGATTTTCAAGTCTCCCTTGGTAGGGAATTTGAAATGAGCAATGTTGGTGAATTAAAATTCTTTTTAGGATTACAGATTCAACAACACAAGGATGGAATTTACTTATCTCAAGAAAAATATGTTAAGGATCTTGTTACAAGGTTCGGTCTTGATAAGTCAACTCCAAAACTGACTCTTATACCCACTACTGGTAAACTACATCGAGATGAGAAAGGAGTTAATGTTGATCAAAAAAATTATCGATCTATCATTGGAAGCCTTTTATATCTTACAACCACTAGACCTGATATTGCTTTTAGTGTTGGTTGTTGTGCTAGATTTCAGGCTATTCCAAAGGAATCTCATCTTGCAGCTGCAAAAAGGATCATGCGATATATTAAACACACTATCGGGTATGGTCTATCTTATACTTTTGATACTAACACTGATCTTACTGCCTATTCAGATGCTGATTGGGCAGGATGTATGGAAGACAGAAAGAGTACATCTGGGGTTTTTTACTATATAGGATTGAATCTTGTAGCTTGGCATAGCAAGAAACAAAATTCACAATCCCTCTCAACGTGTGAAGCAGAATACATTGTTGCAGGATCATGTTGTACCTAAACGAAGTTGACTTTAGATGAGTTTCTCTTTAGACAAGACAAACACTAGGTTAGTTAACTAGTTTTTCTTGTCAAGGCATTCGATTAGACTTGAATAAACAAATCTTCCAATTTGATAAGTCTAACTAAGATCAGAATTAACTTAGTTTCTCTTATCCGGAATCGATTTGGACTAAACAAATGATCCTGTATTTTGTTAAGCCATAAACAATACATACAAACCAAAATAAATTGACTTGCAAAATTATTTTCTTAACATGAAGCAATTGAAACAAACATAGACACTATAACACCGCAATTGCACCAAATTTCGTTATGCAAAAACACTTGATAGATAACAATAAAGAAGATACCAAACAATAAGCCAAATAAACTGACACAACTTTTCTTAACGGGAAAAAATTGAATCATACACACACACACACATCCATACACAATAATGGAACATATCAATTGTACCGAAATTTTGTTAAGCAGAAGCAAAATATATGCAATATAAACAGGCTTGTCTTAAACAGGAAAACTATTAACTAACAAATTAGTTACCTCAAATTCCGTGTGCAACCTCTTCTCCCCAGATATGTCATTAAGCGCAAGTTCAAGTAAGAACTCTCCCCCAGTGTGTTTTCATCCTCTCGCAAAAAAACAAAAGAATAACAACAAAAGCAACCTTTACCAGAAAAGGGTTGAATCGGTTTTAACTAATGCGTGCCAATAGAAAAAGTTGAAAACCCGAAACACATATGTTATGCTAAACACAACTCATGTAAACATAAATTGATTCAACATATTATGACTTTTCACATATGAGTTTCAATCGGAACACCTTATGATCCTTTGATAAAGCCTACCAACATGGGCAAGAACTTAATCCCGCTAAATCAAAAAGTCACACAAACCATAAGTGTCACATCATTATGAGATCGAATATTAAGGTTAATGAAAACCGAAATCAGACATCCCATAAACCGAATACACATAGCAAAAATATAAACATTCAATCACAGACTATGTAATCGGTAACTATGACAAGAAAAATTATAAAATAATAATTTTATTCATAGATAATGATAGGTTTATTCAAAATAGACCTTATACAATAATTGAAGTAAATCAAAACATTGATGTCTATTTTTCTTTAAATAAGAAGGTAGACTACTACTTATTTGTCAGCTGCTCATCAGATTCTTGTTCAGAGTCTTGGTCTACTTCGCATTTTAAGAACTTAGCATTGATCTCTAAGATTCCTTTAAGAGTTTCTGGATCTTTTCGAGCGGCAAAGGCTAACTGTTTTTGAATACAGCTTAATTGTCTTCCAAGACGTAAGATATGGAACAGAGATCTCCATTGCTATAGATTTGAGCAGTTGAAACAATAGTTCCTCTTTCTTTTCGAGTTTCACTCATTTGCTTGATAATTCCCTGAGAGACTGTTTTAGTGACTTTCTCATCTCTAAAATTATTCCCCATAGTGTTTTCACACATTCTGGTGATGAGACAGGGAAATCCAAGATATCTCTGGGACGTTGTGGCATTGATGGATTCAAAGATCTTGATCATTTGATTTATAATCATTCCACATATATCAATGTGCTTATCACCTTCAAGAAGGAAGTATACAAACCCATCAAATTCCTTGTCCCATTGTGATGTATCTCTTGTGCAAGCAAAGAGAGTAGTTATTGCAAGTTTACCGAAAACCCTTAAGTGGAAGGGTATTTCTTTAGTTAGCATTCTTCCATTCTTCCAGCCAACAAATTTTTCCAATGGTACGTTTTGAAATGTTATCGTGCTCAATTTCAAAACCAGTAATCAAATGATTGCCTCTTACATTATACTTAATGATCTTAGATATCATCTCTCTGTCGACATGGTGAAACGTATATCCAACAAGAGTGCTAAAAGTAAGATTTTCATGATTAATATTATGAATATTAGCATAGAAGATTCTTACTATATCAAGTGAATATTTTTCAAACCCAAATACATTCCCCCAGTTTCGATCTTGAAAAAACTTCACATATTTGCTTTCTGAAACATCTGAATCGAATCTCTTTTCAGCAGTGAAATTCACTCCTTTTAAAGATTTATATCTCTCAAAACATGTACTATCCACAAAGATTGTAAGTTCATGTTTGTCTTTGATCAAGTGAGGGTACTTGATTTTCTCAATATCACCAGAAGGAATAAATGGATTCAATTCTAGTTTGTCAGTTTCAGATGTTTTTTTCTCTTGATTTCCTCTTTCCCATATTTTCAAGTTTTGAAGAAATATGAAAAACCCTAGTATCTGTTCCGAACAACTTCTCCCAGGGTGTCTGTGAAGACAACACAAAATAATCTTCTTTTATAGAGAGTGAAGATAACGATTTTCGGAAATAACTAGTTTAAGGAAATCCTTCCAAAACCGGAAACCTTGATTTGTGGGGAAACAAATCCGATTTTGCGACTAGGTCGTTCTTTTGGAACACCGATTTTCCTTGGACCGGATCTGTATTATGGATCAATTTTACAATTATGTTCAAGTGTTTGTAAACTCTATAATTACTAGGACTTGATAATTTTTGAAATTTATTCAAGAAATTTTCAATAGAGTAACAAAAACACAATTGAGCATAACAAGACATTTGTAAAAAATATCTTTAGAATCACAAATCTAGTAATACTTTAAAAGATCACTTGCTTCATTAAAACAGTTGTGGGGTGTATGAATCAATCCATTGTTAATAGAATTATTAACTGGAAAATCTTTGTGTGTGTAATCACAAAGATTCCAAAATCGCATCCTAATCAACGATACATTGACAGTCATAGATCTGAAAATGTACGTATATATAATTGGGTAACCAATCCAAAATATATTTAAGATCCCAGATTTTTCAAGAACAAAAAATTCATGGTTCATACAAGAAAAATCTTATGTGGAATCTTATGCATTTTCAAGATAAAACATGTTACATAGAATATTGTATCATTGTTACTAAACTTGTTAGTAAACAATACCATGAGATACAATTCTATGATAACTGAGGGGTTATGTAAGTCGTTCAAGACATACATAGACTTAATCCCAATTCCTAACAAATTTAGGAACAAGAGTATCATATACTTCATTCGTGTCTTCCACCACGAGTCTTTGAAGTAGTCAAATCCTGCTACTATGTTAACTGAATCAGCCATTGGATTCATTTCTTATAGGTTGGATCGCACCAAACACAGATTGTTAGATCTTTTCATGTTTGCCCGCTCTGATACCAATTGAAAAGACGAGGGTACCCAAATACACCACAATCTTTTTGTTTCAACCTATAAGTCCTCTACTGAAAGTGATCGTCTGTGGACAAAGTCGAGACAATACAACTAATCGGTTCACACTTCGAGACAATACAACAACAAGATAACTTGTGTGATTGACTATGGATACAAGATTGAGACAATACGACAACGAAGTATGTTACTTGATAATATGTTCGGACTTTACCAAACTCTATAGGATCACTATCAAGTAATGCAGAGTTAACGTTTGTGTAATTTACTTTAAATTATATAAACAAATATAATTGCGGAAAATAAAAGTAAAGCACACTGAAAGATTTTGTTAACGAGGAAAACTGCAAGTGCAAAAAAAAAAAAACCCGGGACCTAGTCCAGAATTGAATACTCTCAGAATAAAGACGATATACAAAATCTACACCAACTTCGTATAGTTGAGACCAATCAACTATCCCTAGTTCACTTAGTTTCCTCAGTATCCCTGCGCTTCCGAATTCAATGAGTGCACGCACTGGTACAATTCCTTTGGATCGTATTCCAAACAGTAAAGGAACAACAAATCTGTTTGATAACAACTCTTTTGATTCTTTCAAGATAAAGACATCTCAAGTCATATGCAAAGGCTCTTCCGTTTAATCTAATAAACTCCTTTGCCTGGTTAGATCAATCTATCCAATAACTACAAAAGCAGTTAAGTTTAGATTCACAATCAATCAATATAAATTTCAACAAGAAACTATAAAGTGATGCCGATCTCACGCAACTAATCAATCGAATAAACCGATTCTAGTTGGATCCAAGCTGATCAAGGTTTGTGCACACACAAAGATATGAGAACTAAATAAGAAATCTTCTTCGTCTTCAAATCTTCTTTAATCTTTAATAAAAACCTGCACAACACCACTTGAATCTCTTGTGATCAATCACACACAGAGCGGAGTCTGTTAACAATGGATTATCACAAGATCTCTTTAGATCTACAAACAGTTCTAAAGATCCCGTCGATACTTCGATCTAGTTTGAGTGAATCTTATATCATAAGAGAAGATTCTAAAGAATATATAAACTAGGTGAAATCAAAGTTTCAACAACCGCTAGTCAATCAAATCAATCGAAAACTAATAACACTGTAATTATCTTCGTAGAGCTTCTTGATCCCACGGAAGTCTTTAAACGAGCGATCGTAAGAGATTTCACCTAATTAGGATACTTTCCTCTCCGAATAGACGGCTCCACCGGAAACAACAAGAAATGAAGTTTGTCTGGCTCTTATGATAGTTTGATAGATATGCAAACTTAAGTATTTATAGACCAAGGATGTTTGGACACCAAGGAATTTCCAAAACTGAAAATATTCTCAAGATATGCAATGAATAGCAAAATTCGGTTTTTTTACCTAATTCCAATAAATGCTTGTCCAAAATTTCTGAAATCTCTCAATAGAAAATCTCCAATTAGTAAATGCACATTACTAATTTTTATTCTCTAGAAATATGCATTTAATTTCTGGTAATTAAAGCATATAAAACCAAAAACCTTAATTAAATGATTCTCAATTTATTTTGGCACAGGATCTCCTTGAGTACTAAGGAATATCTTTGAACAATAAATGATAAGAGTTACTGTACGTGTTCAAAGTATGTTAACATCTCTTCACTGTAAATCCTTATTCATATTTACATGGATTTACATTCTTGGAATCGGTTGTACCACACTTCCAAACAAGTTTAAAATTGGTTGACCTGTATTCCAAGATAACTATGTGATTGATCAAATATCAAATCACATACATGGGTTCAATCGGTTCTACCAATTACTAGGATTGGTTATACCTCAATATGGAAATGCTTGTGATCGGTCACACAAGTTACCAGGACCGGTTACATCAGTTACCAAGACCGGTTACCATATTCCCATGGTATTACTTGTGATCGGTCACACCAGTTACCAGGATCGGTTACACCAATTACCAGGACCGGTTACCAATTACAAGGATCGATTAGACAATACTCTGTGATCAGTCACACCAATTACTAGGATCAGTTACACCAATTACTAGGATCGGTCACACCAATTACAAATATCGATCATACCATCTCATGGTGATTACTTAGGATCGGTTGTACCAATTAATAAAAATTAGTCATACCAAATCATAAGTCAGGCATTGTGATTAGTTATACCAAGATACATAACATAGTTACGATCGGTTCTACCATCTCACACATATTGGTAATCCAAAGATTTGCAATGAATGGCCGTACAAATAAGCCTAATGATTTCCCTTTCGATTCACAAAACAAGTTCATGAATGTACTTCCTTTAAACGAATGTAAAATATTGTTTCCTATGATGAAATCTTCACCATAACCCATTCACATAATCATAACAGTATATACAAGATTATGTCGATGTCATATCTACGAAGTTCAAAAGATAAGCGTTATACTTCGTAGTCTAATTCCCTAATACTATGATCATACAAATATGGCCATGTCACATTACTAGAGCATTATACAATATGTACAGTATATACAGCTTCGCAGTTATGTTTTCAATATAGCACGACTTGAAAGATACGTTAGGAATGAACAGTTCAAGTCAATATTACTAACCTCAAGTGGAAGGATGATGTCGTCGTTGTAGTTCGCTACTTTTTCACATTCTTCAGGTCTTTGGAGTAATACTTGTATGTCTCAACATTCCTAAACTTTCTAGTCTAACCTAAACGAAGTTGACTCTAGTATATAATCAAGCGACTTTAGATGAGTTTTGACACACTAAAATATGATAACCAAACTTGACATACCAACGCTTGGTGAGTCAACCGAGCTATGCTCTAACAATCTCCCCCTTTGTTAATTTTAGTGACAAAACTCTTATTACATATGGATAAACAAATTACATAAGAATTCATTTTACATACGCTTGATTCCAAGTTTCAACAACACAATGACCTACATATATTCCATCATTAAATGCCGTTGTTGACATTTGAATAACAAAAGCTTTTACTCCCCCTAAAGGTAAGCTAGGTAAATATTCAATACTAACATCTTTGTTATTCCCCTTTTTGTAGTAAGAATACTACAACAACAATATGATATGTTTCTCCCCTTTAGTCAATGCTTTACTCTTCTGTTAGATATAACGTTTAAGCACAATTGTCTGTCATGAACCTGCCATGACCATTGGCTAAGACTAAGCCATTTGCTGGCCGAGTAGCATAAGGGTATTTTAGTGAAACATTAGCTTAATTGTTATCAGGGTTATCTTTATTTCCTAGAGTCCCGTGATCAGTAGCAGGATGTAATAAGAGCCGTTAAGATTGTATGGAAATCAGGTGAGCTATTTAAAGACAATCATTGTAAGAGTTTAGTTCAGTTAATGAAAATTATTTTCCTTTGGTATTATTTTAAGTAAAGCAGGCTCTGATTTCAGAAAGAAGGTAGCTTGCTACCAATTTATCTTCATCTTCTTGTATTGATCCTTATAAATCAGTACATTTGGTATCAGATTCCATTCTGGGACCTATATCATGACTGGAGGAGATAAAATCACTATCAAAGATGTTCTGGGTATGGCTCAGGATAACGCCGCCGCCATCTTACTTATCAAAGATCAGTTGCAGAAACTTAGTGATGCTGCTGCAACTCGTTCTATTCATGATAGTTTAGTTAAAGATAGTTTTGCCTTACTTGTCAAAACTATGGGTATCTCTCCACCACCCATAACTTAACCTTCTACAGATGCAGTTTTTTAATTTGGTTCTCACACTGGCCATAAAGACGATTCAAATTCTGGAGAAAGTGGGTTTCGTGCAATTATTCCTTCTGGTAAGTTTACTCGCACCCCTAAGGTAGATTTTCCAAGATTCGATGGTACTTACCCTTGTGGTTGGGTTCAAAAATGTGAACGTTATTTTCAACTCCACAAATTTCCTGACTATGAGAGAGTTGATATGTATGCTATTCATTTTGACACTCAAGTAGATTCATGGTTCTTGAAATATCAGCAAGGTAAACCATTCATTCCTTGGGATGTATTTGTTAAAGACCTGTATGCTAGATTTGAAGATGTTGCTTCTGATAATTATGTGGGTAGTTTCAGTAGGTTGTCGCAATTGACTGTTATTGAGGATTATTATGATAAATGGGAGCATTATAAAGGCTTTATGGTTGCTAACAATCCAACCCTTACTGAAATTTTTTATACACTCAGTTTTATTAGTGGGTTGAAAGAGGAAATCCGTATAGTGGTTCAAATGTTTAAACCAGAATCCACTGCTAAAGCCTTTTATTTAGCTAGAATGCAACAAGCTTCACTCTCTAACCACCCAAAACCTGTTAAATTCTTTATCAGGCCATTCTCCCCATCCCCATTATCTGTGTCACACCCACCCTCCACTGTTAAACCATTCTTTTCCTCATCTAATACTTCTCCTAAATTTCATCATTCACCCACTACACCTATTATCACCCATCCTAACTCTTCACCAAAAGCTACTAATACACTTCCCCCAGTTAAAAGGCTTACTCAAGCACAAATGAAAGTTAGGAGAGATCAAGGCTTGTGTTATAATTGTGAAGAATTCTACAGACCTGGACACATGTGCAAAACTCAACAACTATTTATGTTGGTTGCAACAGAAGATGAAATAGAAGATGCAGGCACTACTTTCCCTGAAGAAGATCCAGATGCCTCTCATTCCAGTAGTGATTCAACAATGGAGATATCCTTAAATACCTTAACTGGAAATGTTGCACATGACACAATTAGAATCGCTGGTTACCTTAATAAAGTTCCTGTGGTGGTACTCATTGATACTGGAATTACACATAGCTTCAATTGATGCTTCTCTCACTGACAAACTTGGTCTTCATGTTTCACCTACTGGCCATATGGTGGTAACAGTTGTAAATGGAGGTACCACCATCATCAAGGGTGTTTGTCAGAACTTATCATGGGAAATGCAAGGCTATCAATTCTCAGCTGACTTGAGCGCACTTCCTTTAGGAGGTTGTAATATGGTACTAGGAGCTGACTGGTTAAGATAGCTTGGGGATGTCACCTTCAACTTCTCTCAACTCAGCATTTCCTTCATCCATCAAGGCAGTATGATTACTCTTCAAGGCAGTACTGTTAAACCATCTTTTAGCTTTATGAGTGGGTCTTCTCTTAAGCAGTTTATTAAAAGTAAAACTCCTACCTTAATTGGATTTTTCAGCTCTCGAACCGTTCTTTTCCACCCAAAACAGAAAGATTCTTTGGAAAAAATGTTCCACAACAGTGGAATATGCATTTTCATGCCTTTCGGTTTTTGATTCGTAAGATCTAAATATATTTGTACAAGTATAACTCGAAAATAGATAGAAAATGTTAGATCCATGAGATAAATTGTATTTTCGGCATAATATTAATATTTCCATTATAGTGACCATATTTTTTCCAGATCTAGAAATTTTTAGCCATATTTTTTAAAGACATAAGTCGGTTAAAAATGATGGAACATAACCGCCTTATGCTTGAAAATTTTAAAATTAATAATTGATATATATATTTAATAAGTTATTGTTAAATCTGCTTCAAATCATTGAAAATCTGTAAAAGATAGGATTAAAATAGCGTTATACGTCGAATTTGTATGATGATATTACTATTATCTGGGATAATATGCATCTAAGACCGCAAAATCTAAAGATTAACGATATTAGCAAAAAAGATGATTAAAAACAACTAATAATACTTCAGAGTTAACTATAAGCATGATATAGTTATAGATCTATATGAATCTAGTATAGATCAAGATGTTCATATTATTTTTCAGATTCATTTATGACATGAACTTAGGTGACAAAGATAACAATCGATCTAAATGAATTAGATGCAGATTAAGCTAAAAGATAAAATGATGATAATTCTGTGATTAATTCAGACGAGATTAAGATGTAGATAAGGATATTCAATGCATATGAGCAGACATTATGCTTTAAAGCAAGATTCGAGATCAACATTATCATATATTTATGTGATTTTTATTGGTAAATTCGTTTTTCACCCCAAGAAAGGATAATTATGGATTATAATTATGATTTTAAAAAGAGATTCAAGATTAGAATCAAAATCTTGATGCATCCTTCATCGACGCCGTTGAAGATGCATATTTTTGTATATTATCAATGTTAACGAAATATGTACGTACTCAAGATATTGATTGGTTTACTGGTTTAATTATACTTGATCTGCTTACCGATCTTCGTCTTTCGATTATTTAGTTCTAGGTGAAAACATTGGGGGTACCAAAATACACCACCAATTTTTTTTAGGCAACCTGTATGGACAAAACATAAATACGATTCAAAGAGTTCAACTTAATGAATCTCAATCAAGGAATAATATTCAGAGTTACATCTCTTTCTCTCACAATCAGAAAGTTTACAGAACTGAATCCGTGAACCTGATATACGTGTGAGAGTTCTTGGACGATTTCAAAAATCAATATCCAAGAATCAATCAAGTCATATCCAACAAATAATGATGGATATATCTATTTCGACCGATTTACATACAACCTGTGATATTTAAATTATAAAGATAAACAATATAATGCGTAAAAAAGAACACAGACACCAAAAAATTTGTTAACGAGGAAACCGCAAATGCAAAAAAAAAAAAACTCGGGACCTAGTCCAGATTGAGCACCAAACTGTATTAAGCCGCTACCTACTACCAATTAACTTCGGACTGGAATGTAGTTGAGACCGAATTAATCCCTCACAGCAATTCAGTCACAGTCGCGTTCCTTACGCCTCTTGAATCCCAGCAGGATTCCGCACAAATGATTCCCTTAGCTGACGTCTTTTACAGCCTAAGAGTTGCTTCAACTCAATTGAAGACTTTAGACCAATCTGCCTCCCACAGATAAGCCTATATGTGTGATTTCCTTTTTGATCGTAGATCAAGGTGATACTGGAACTCGATAGCAATAGACAAAGTCTATCTAGCCTCAAAATCCGGACTTATGCCTCCCGAAGTACTGCCTAGATTATTATTCACCCCACAAGTATTTAACCTGTGGAATCAACAAAGTCTGAGACGAAGAGAACTTTGATAATTTCTATCTATCTTGTTCAAGTGATCAGCTCAACAATCAAACAAGATCAGGATACTCGAGCTATCGAGATAAACAATAGATGGACCTGGCTTCATGAATCCCTATGAAGTCTTTTTAGTCGCTAAGCCCTAAAAGGGTTTTAGGAAAAGGACGACTCTAGTTTTACAATCAGGACACACAAGAAGTAGTGTCGGGATTCAAAGATCCCAGTTGTTTGAGTTTCCCCTTTTATAGACTTTCAAAGCATAGGTTGCTTTTGGTTTAAGCTAAGATATCTTTGGAACCAAGCAAACAATATCCACTGTTAGATGAATCTTTGAATCTAATTAACATAACAAGATATATACTCTGGTTTGGATGAACCATAACCGAACCGTGTAAAAAGACAACGTTCATGAATGGTTAGCCGAAACTAGCCAACTGAATAAAGCACTTAAGACTTTAAGTTTGAATCACAATATTTACAGTATTTATATATTTCTCTCTAGATCGATTCGAAACATTCCCGAATAACATCAATGACACATATCATTGTTCCAGGCTATTTTCGAATGATAATATTGAATCATAATTTTAGTTGCGAACAATAAATTTTACTTAACCGAAATTCATCAAGTATGAACAAATATTCATTAAGCTAGTCATATATATTTGGAGAAGTTCCTTAACTTGACTCAAAATTCTTGATATGCTTACAATAGTCTAGTTAGTTGCGCAACAACCTCTCATAGATAGAAAGGTGAATATAACTTGAGAAATAGGTGGTTCAGTCTTCACTTACCTTTTGTTGAAGAAGTTCTCCAAAAGCTTTGGTTGATCTTCGCCTTCAAATGGTAGAACGCAATGATGACTGCCGTGATGTCCGTTTCTCAACTACACTTCTATCCTAATCCAAGACTTAAGTAATTGTAGACTAGAAATCAAGATATAGTTTTGACAATTAAATTTGAAAAAAAGCTTGAGATAGCAACACGTGTGAGTTCGACCGAGAATTGCTCTAATACTAGGTCCAATTGGTGATTATCGAGTTATCTTTAGGTCGGTGATCATGATTGAGTATAAGAGAGAACAAAGAAAAGATAATTCTTATTGATCAAGTTAGACTGAATCATACGTCTTAGTTTACACGGTGAGTCACCGTGGGCTGATATACAGTTGGTTTAGTGAGTGACTCACGCTAAACACGTTTCTACAAATGGTCCACTTCTGTCTAGTTGGCGTGACGTCATTATCCACTTAGACTTTACTTAATTAGTAAGTTAATATCTCGACTTGTGATATTCAATATTTCTCGCTCTCCAAGTCTTAAACTGACAACCTTGGTTTTATTTTAGCTTTTTGCTTTAGAACTCGGGTCTTCCAGGGGTCGTGATATTATGTGCCTCATCTTGTCCTCTATTAAGTCATTATCTTCATATTGTGCTTGAGGTGAGGACTTATTACTCGATCTCGATGTGAGCTCCTTCTTATCTCCGAGCTCCATGACACCCTAATCGTCAGTTGTTGGTATATATGTTATATTTTGTCATCTACACTACCTTCTCCATGCTTCTACAATTCAGCCTAACTTGCATTTCTAAACGCATCATGCATCCTAGCGATGCCTAAATCTCATTTGGCGCATCCTACTGTTGTATATTTGCCATGCTAGTTTGCACCTGAATTTTTTCGCGATCTTGTGCACCTTTGCACAACTGGATTAGACTACTTGGTGATTTTGAGCACCACCTTAGATCCCAGTAAGTCATATTAATCAATAACTATTGCGGATAAATTTCCTAACTTAGACAGTTATAACAAGGTTAGCAATCCTTACAAATGAGGCAAAATTGCCTATGTTCCATGAAGTAAGAATACCACATTCTTCTTCAAACTTAGAATTGACTTTAATGTCCATGCACATCTGGTTTCCCTTGTCTTTCCCCTTCTTTAAAATCATCTTAGTTGTAATACTGATTTGCAGTCGACAAGAACATCCGCTTGTGATCGACTGTAGGTCTTTGGATACCCTTGTCCAACCATATAGATCTCACTCTTATAAACTAGGTGCAAGCACACTCCTTGTGCGCATCTAGCATCAATCGAAGAACATTATGCAAACTTACGTTTTTACCTAACTTATGCTTATTTGTTCAACCTTTCCATAAGCTTTATGCTAGAAAAGAATTGGCCATCCAATTCTTCTTTCATGGTATCACATTTCCATGAAAATGCTGGTTCACAACCAGATTTTGCATTACCACAAAGGTACATGCATTCGAGATAGTTAATTAAATCTTCCACCAAACTGGCTACGATGAGACATCCTTATTCCATCTCGCGGAGAAAGTTTTCCATATTTTTTGCCAGTACAAAGATCAATAACATCTTTGGATTCAAGAATTTCCTCAAAATTCCCATTACAACTTGTAGTGCACTTGGTACCTGATAACATTATGATGGCATATTTGGTTGGAGGGAATGAAATCAGTTTTCTGGTAATACAATTCCATTCCCATCTTTGGTAAATATGAATATATGACTGCTAGGAATATGATTCCCAAAAAGTAAGGAAATACAAAACCATGGTGTGTGTGTGTGTGTGGTGGTGGGGGTGGGTGGGGGGTGGGGTGGGCTTAGGATTCCCCTTCTTTAGTGGCGTGTTTGGTTGGAAGGAATGGAATCGGTTGCCTGGGAATACAATTCCATTCCCATGTTTAGTAAATAGGATCAGAGAACGATTAGGAATAGGATTCCCAAAAAATAAGGGAATCTAAAACCCATGGGGGTGGGGTTGGGGGTGGGTGGGTTTAGGATTCCCCTTCTTTGGAAATATGGAAATATGATCCCTGGGGATAGATTTCCCTTCCCACTATCCAAACACGCATGAAGATCATCATTCCAAACGCTTAATCTTCATTTTTTTTTGCTCGATCAATAATAGATTTTATTAATAACCAAAGAAAGAATACAAAAGCCCAAGCTCAAGAGCTCTTAAACCATTACAAAAGAAAGAAAACAGAAAAAAGCCCATTTACATTAGTCCCAAAAGATTAATGGAATCTATAATATGTTATTCCTGGTAGTTCTAAAGCTTTTAAGAAAGCTGGCTTCACCCAAAACTGTTGTATCTCTCCTCTGATCATCCCAGCTCCTCTTTTTGCCAATGAGTCGGCTGTAAAATTTATTTCTCTATAACAATGTATAAATGTTATCTTCATTGAGTTATTTTTTATCTTGCTCCATCTAGATTTCATAAACCAAGGTACATTACCTGATAAGAAAGCTTTGATAGCTGCTGTGGAGTCCGAGTTGATGATTAGGTCTTGTACCTCCTCTTGAATAACCCATTCTGCAACACTTATTATTGCCATTAACTCTGCAATGAAGTTAGTTGCTATCCCTAACCCCCTTGCTTATGCAAACAGAAAAGATCCTTCATGGTTTCTACAAACAAAACCAAAACCAGCAGCCCCTGGATTACCCCTTGAAGCACCATCACAACAAATCAGTATTTGATTTAGAAGTTGAAGTTCAAACTTTAACTCCATAATTCTTTGCCTTCTCACTGGTCTTCTCTGCAAATCAAAATTTCTGAGGACCTGGAAATCATAAATGCAATCCCACATCTGGCAATTAATTCTCAGCTCACAATCTTTAATGAATTTAAGAATTCTTTTCTTGAGAGTTATTATATCAGGCCGTTAATTCTCAGCTCACAATCATAACGCTTAATCTTCACATACTTGTTAAAACACATGGACTTAAACATCTGACCTGCACCATAGAAGTCAGCATACACTTGAGTTTTGTCATGCAATCACTTGAAAAACCTACTTTCAATGATTTTTCGCATGTTCATATAACACTTTCGGCAGAAATCCTTACACCTTTGTCAAGAAATTTCATAGCATGTTGCTATCTCAAGCTTCAAAGTCATCCCAATTGACTATCTCACACAAAACCAACTTATTCTAGTTTTCCTACTAACGACATCCAAACAATTCCGTACTGAATTCGACAAACAAATGACACCAATATGAGCAAACGAGAGAAAAATCAAGAACCGTGTCCCCCAAACACAACTCTGATACCAGCTGTCACACGCCCAGTTCGGGGCTCTTGGGACATGACCGACAATATTTTATGGTTCAGTGAATCAACTTCACCCACAAATACTTAGCCTTGCACGCTTGCACCAAAGCATGGGTATGCCTTCACTCTTAAGGCCTTACACAATAACTGTCGTTCTTCTTTTCTCTCTAACTCTTTATGCCCCATAAGCATAAGAGATTTTCCATGCATGAATGTACTTAAACAAACTCACATAAATCAGCAAATTAATGAACACAAACATATAATGTAACATATTTATTTTATTTCATTAAAGGAAGATTACAAAAACAAGTCCCGCATGGACTAAACAGGCCATTCAACCTCTTTGGTGAATGCCTAACTCTTTTTACAATCAATGATTCTTTTCTAATCGAACAACAACAAACTTATTAATCTGCAGACTATTTATATTGCTAAAGATTAAGTTAAAATATTGTGCAATCGTTTGTATAACCAATGGATAGACATCTTTCCACAGGTAGTTTCCCTAACCGCCGAAGTGCTTTTCAACTGCTACCTTTTATGTTTTCATGCCAATTGATGCCACACCTGTACTTAGTGGTTAGGCTTCGCTAAACAAGGTTATAAAGTCACTTTATAACCGTTCCAAGGCATTCCCTTACTCTGGCATGCGTGTGATGCGCGTAACCAACTTGTAACCGCTTGCATAAGACAATATGGCGCCACCTTGCACCATAACCATCTTGGCCATGCCTTTTATTCATTTGGAGGTTAACACATAAGTAAAGTCACGCCACTGATCACATCTACTGATCCTTGGCTGTGCTGCATCTTCTATATGCATCACTTGCATTATTTTGGCCGAGTAATTGACTACAATGACGCGTTTGGTAACACCACTGCTGCACTTGCATTGGTCAGGCCTTGGCCAAGCCTTAAACCAATGCGTAAGCTATCTCATGACTTATCTTGCATCCTTAATTCATTCCTTGAGCTGGCTAACTCTGGATTATGGATACGTGTACTATCTGCATGTGTCAAATAACTTTTCTTCTTCTTTTGTCTTAGCTTCATGTCGCTTCATGGGAGGATAATGTATATTCGTTTGCTAGGCCACCGGATGCAGTGTTGCACCATCATGGCACGTCACTAACTACGCCTGTAATACCTAGGGAAAAAAAAAATGAAAAAAAGAGAAAACCGGTTTGTTTTCCTCGCGAGTCACCTAAAACTAATCCAAGGGTCTAGATCTTTGAATGATATCAGTGCAGAAATTCTCTACCGCCCCCAAAATTTAGGGATAAAACTCTTTCCCAAAGGAGCCAGTGACCAACTTCGACTCCACGTCGATTCTGAAACTCGTCTCTCTCTCTCCGTCTTTCTGACTCCCTCTTGTTTGAAAAAACTAGGGTTTTGAACTCAAAATCGAGAAGAGATCGAGAGATTAAGATTTAATATATTTAGGTTTTTGATTTCAATTGGTTGTGATTATTCGATTTGGATTTTGAGAATTTAGGGTTTTAATTAGAAGAAGAAAAGATGGTGGAAAAGGGAGATGAAGAAGAACAAGAGTATGAAAGTGATCCAGAAGAAGCACCGTTACCATTAACGATGAGAAGAAGAGAAGCAAGTGATGATGAAGAAGGAGAAGAAGAAGATTCGAGAATGGATCGAAGAAGAGGAGGAGGAGGAGTTGTTGATGTTTCAGATGGTGAATCAGATGGTCAAGGAGGTGTTGATTATGAGTCTGAGGAAGAGGAATCCGAAATTGAGGAGGAGGAGGAGGAGGAAGAGGAAGAAGAAGAGTATGTAGCTGAGAGAGAAAGAGTTATCAGTGGTAATGATGGGAATGAGGTTTCTGGTGGTGTTTTGAAATCTGGTGGTGGTGGTGGTGATAATGGTGACGGGGAGGGTGAAGAATCAGTGGATAAAGTTGAAGGAGAAGGTGAGAAGAAAGAGAATGAACCATTTGCTGTTCCTACTGCTGGTGCTTTTTATATGCACGATGATCGTTTTCGAGAAAGTAGTGGTGGTGGTGGTCGTCACAGGTAATTATCTGGTTTTTTGTCAATTTGGATATTTGCATATGTATATACTTGAGAAATTGTGAAGTTGCTGATTGTATGTGTTTCTAATTAAGTATGTTTTGGTTCTTTGGAATGGAAACTGGATTTTCATGCAGTAGTTGCTTATTAGGCATGCCACATTTCATGAATGTGAACTTTCAAACTTTTTCTTATCGATGTGTTTGTGAAACGGAATGATTTTTTGTCCAAGGCATGGGAAGCACTAGGAGGTAAGCCTGATAACAGGTGGTTGGCACTATAATCACCCTGTTTGCTAGTTGCCCCTCAAAACATGAAAAACCTAGCACATTTCGGAATCTCAACAGTGCCTTTGTAGAAACAAATTGTCTAACCAATCCCACTGTACTTTGTGTAAGAATTTTGAAACTTGTGATCTGTAACTTTAAACAATACCAATAACGTTACTATTGTAGTTTTCTTCATTGTATTAATTAAGGAATAAATAGGATTATGGATAGAGATGCTTGTAAAACTTAGTTGTTGCAAGCTTTGACAGTGAACTCTTTACCTGGCTGAGAAATATCATGCCATTCTCTTTTTGCTAACACCACATCATTTGTTCACCAAATATTAAATATCTTTCAGTCACTCTGTTGCATTTAAGAAACCGCGTCTCTTAAATGGCTCTGAAAGGTACAAGTCGCAATTCTTCATCTGGATGAGCCTTTATCTGGGCGTTGACAAGTAAATAAGTGGTAAAGTGTTGGTCTAGCTCCTGGATTTTAGTTGCCTGTTTATCTTCTGAAACTCCCTGTGATGCCACCTGTTCAGTCCCTCAGCTTTTCAATCTTAATGCTGTCATTATCATCCTTGCATTGTCCCCTGTGATACTTCAGATTTCACAGCCTTTTGTTTTGTTTTGTTTTGTTTTGTAATACGTACTACTACTTTGCAGTAACTGTTTGAGTTTCATTCAGGCGTACTCTTGGTGGAAGGAAATTGTGGGAATCCAAAGATGACAGGAAATGGGGGCATGATAAATTTGAAGAACTGAGTCTGCAAGAACCAAAAAATGACAAGGTGAAACTCAATTGATGCTTGTATATTTAATGGTTAAATTTGCTAGTTCGTGTCTGTTTGCCAATCAGTGACAGTATCCACAAATTCATTTTTACATTTATCTATGTATCTATCAGGAAAGGAAAAGAGGTGCTTATAGGGGCTGTGGAAAGAAACGAGGTACTGATCGTGGGTATGTTAGAACAAACAGGACCAGAAACTATGATGACAGTAATGATCAAAATAGTTTCCCGAAGAGTGTGAAAGGAAGAGGTCCTAGAAAATATGAACCTTCTGCGAGGAATAATGGTGATGCTCCACCAAATCAGAACAAACAGTGAGTAGATATTTTGAGTTTATGGATAATTTCCTTTCTTGCGTTTTTAATGTGCCCGTTTGACAAAATTGCATTCTTCCTTCCAGTTCTGGAAGGACTTATGAGACAACAATGAGTAATAGTAATTCAGGGAGGACATCCAACCACACACACCAAAATGCTCAAACTAATCCTGCCGCTCCGCGTAAACATGTTTTTGCGTCAAGCTTAAGCTCTGCTTCTCCTCCATTTTATCCTTCTGGTTCTTCCAATCAAGATGTGATAGTAGCACAGAAAAGAGATGTGCAAGCTGGACCTTCTGAGAAGTTCTCAGTGCCTCATGCCAATTCATTGGCCAGAGGAAAAACTGTTGTGGATCCTGTTGTGAAGGGCAGGCAGTATATCAATGAGCCTGTTCGACCACTTGTTGGGAAATTTTCCAATATGCAGTTACAGTCATCTGGATCTTCGAGAGTGAGTTCAAATCAAACTCCGCAATATAGGCCTAAGGTTAAGACTCCAGAGATTGTGGCACAACATAACTGTCAATCAACCTCTTCTCCCAACCATGGCAACATGGGTTCTATGCAGTATGCTGTTGTTCAACAGAAGCCTGTAAACCCAGTTCAGCCTATGGCTCAACATCCTGGTTCTGGTTCGCAAGCATCCTCTCCACCTAAAGGGTCGTCAACGAACTCATCTGAACCTGGAGAAACAGAATCTGCAACAGGATCCAGTAAATCCAAGACTGCGCTTGTTAGTAAAGGAAAAGGTAGCGCTCAAGGAAGTGGGAGGGGTACTTTTCTCTATAATGGGGCGCAGGTTGTTGGAGCAGCTGGGAACATGGGTGTTGCTCATAGTGATCAAAAATATCCTGGCACTCCAGCGCTTTTGCCAGGTAAAGTTATTAGAAACCGTGTCATGATTTTCGACTTACCAAACCACAGATGCTTCTGAGAATTTTTCACCTTAGAAGTTAAAGTG
>JAJJMB010008429.1:3142662-3161773 GCA_023531105.1 Papaver atlanticum | reverse complement strand
TACCATTGTTTTCTCTTAGAGCTGGTTCTCTATAGATTGCATCTACATTTGGGTTTAGAGTATAAAACTCTTTTAGACTCATATGTATCAATTGATCTACAGTTATGCAATTTGCGGGACAGCACAATGGTGGCCTTGGAGTCCCTGCTGTTGGTATGGCACTTCCTGGATATGTTGCCCAACCACAACTTGGATTTGGGAATTCTGAGATGACTTGGTAATTTTCTCTTACTTCATATGCTATGCTGATGTACTGGCTGTTTATTAGTGAAAATAATAAGATATGCAAAACCCTGTTTTGTTTGCTGCCAAAATATCGAATTGGAAATCTTGGCAGCTTATGAATGGTGATTGTTGACAGATTAGTTGATTTCACTTTATAATATTAGTTTAAGATTGTATGTATACTAGTACGACTTTATTTTCTTTGTTTTTTCTGTTTTTGTATATTCTATTTTTAATTAATTACAAGTTTATCTACAGGGTACCAGTCCTGGCAAATGCTGCTGGTGCTTTAGGGGCACCGTACTGTTCTCCCTATTTACCTGTTGATGGTACTTATTATGCTCAGCCATCAGGACAAACATCTTCATCTGCCTCAAGGTTAGTAACCATCCTCTTTATGTTGAGTAGTTGTAGTGTTTAGCGTCTTAGTTTCTTTTACACTCACTGCTGCCTTGGCCATCATGCCACTATGGCAAGAAGAACATATATGCTTTTCTTGCTGGACTCTTTATATGTTCCACACCTCCCTGAATATATATATAATGCTTATCCTGAAGGACCTTTCCTGGATTTCACTTGATGCCAAGTAACCAAATAAGTGAATTAACATTTTGTGTGTTTTCTACTGTAGAGATGCGAGTACGAATAAACAAAATATTGACTGGAAGCCTCCAGCAGAAAGACCTGGTAATAATCTCAACTTTGTTTTTAATCATAGATTACATATTTTCAAAACCTAATATCAAACAATCCCCATATTTGGTATTTATTTCACAATAGCTGACAAAATTGCTTCTTCCACAGAGCTCGCAAATGATGAATTTGGGCAGCGACAGAACAAGTCTCGCAGGCAAGTATTTAACTCTTTACATTGGTTTCACTGGAGCTGATTTGTGGAGCTTTTGTATGAGGAAGACATTTTTTAGTTACTTTTTATTTTTTTCATACTTAAGTCATTACTTGTTATTTACAGATATTCGGAGATGAGCTTTGGCCAGTGAAGTACATAGTGGTTTGACTGTATTTCTAATAAGCAGCTAAAAGGTTAGTGTCCTAGTATGCGGCCAATAGTTACTTCTAGCTATGAGAACAAATTTTTGGTGTGGTACTCTTGCTGCGATTATTTTTAAGAACTATGTTGTTTGTTGCTGCTGCAGGCCTTTCTCATGGCCCTTCGTGACTCCAGGTTTTGTTCTGAAGCACTTTGGGCAGCTTAAATCCCAAATTATGTTAGGTAAATTCTCCTTTCTTCATCTTTTATAATTTCTTGTAGTTTTAGCTAGCTCATTCATCTCACTTTCGCCTTAGAACCTAAGTACTTGTTAGCCCTTTTGGAAACATTTCTCCATGTTTCTTTTAGAATTAAAGGTTCTCCTTAAAAGATAAGGGAGAATGGCTCTCGTGTGATTGATGTTAATGACGTGGTACGCTTTTGATGTGTGACCTGACATGTTGGTCTTATGGTTGCTCAACCTTCTTTTCTTGTAGCTGGAATTTAACCATATTATCATCTTGCAGCTATATATAAGAAACGCCTGGTCATGCTGCAGTTGACGTGAGAAGTTTGTTGCAGTTTGATGGGTAGCAGTTCCTTGTTGAGGTGTGCGGTAAGATAGCAAAGAACTCATTCATTATTAGTATGTAATTGTAATGTTCAACAGGGTTTTCAGCATATTTTTTTGTTCACTTTCCTTTCCAGGGTTTTCTTTGGCTTGTTGTTCTTTTGTGAAGCTTATGAGAAATGGAAGTAGGCTTCTTCATAAACAAAGAAAAAAAAAAAAGAAAATTTTGAAAACAGAAAAAAGGGGCAGTGAATCAGTTAGTGAAGTTCTGAAGTGTTTCCTCCATCAGTTTTAGATGAAAATATGACGGTGTCTCTATGTACTGTCATTTGATCATTATGTTTGTGATATTTGGGTTTCTTTTCGATACATCAGTAATATCTGTTTGGTTCTTTTTAAGGGAATTTGCTAGAATCCGTGAGACAACTATTTATTTAATATATGTGATTATGTTTCTTATGTGTTCTTATGGTTTTTTCTTGTCTCTGAACTCTTATGTTTGATATGCCAAACTGCCCAACAGCTTAGATCCCTTCACTCGATATTAGATTTCCCTCTTTTCTTTTCTGGTTATTTTATGCTGTTTTTCTTAACTACTCACTCTCATAGGCTACATTTTTCTTTAATTTTTTTTGGCTTGATCTTATCATGTGCATTTTGTTTTATTGTATTGGGAAATTCTGTTTCTTCATATTTAAGTCTCGTTAAGCTGCTACTTACAGAGAGACAATCTCTATGCTTCATTGTATGCTGGTTTAGTTACTGCGGTTCATGTTCATTGTTGCATACAGTGTATGCACTGCATAAAAAAATGTTATGTAAGCTTACTGAGCCGTCTGTCATATGAAATGCACACATAAAATCGTTTCTGATTGATGATTTGTTTATCTGCTAGATCTTGGATATGTATAAAGAAAAGCTTGATTGGACTTCACCTTCTTTTACTATTAATACACTAGATGTAGGATGACCATAAGTCAACCAATGAGTTCACAAATTAACCGCAAATCATGGTGTTGCTGTTTTTTTCCTTCTTTTCTTTAAGCTTACTTGGCAGGTGTTAAAATCTTTTGTAGCGGCTACATGTGCAGTGAACATTCGATGTGTATAAAGTTCTTCTGACCTCTTTTAATTCAACACTTCAACCACTTAGAATTCCCACTTCCCACCACTTGCGGATGGAGGGATTTTTCCGAACAAAACTGTTTAGGTGAAAGCAGTTATATTCTCTCAAACGTTAATAAAACGTGTAGGTTTGCTTAAGCATTGTCCATAAGAGCTGCAATCATCTTTTCTGGTTGATCTAATGTCTTGTCCTCCACTGCTAACTCCAATTCTAAGCAATTCTAACTAACTTACACATATCAGCTCTAAATTGAAAAATTATCTGCCGTGAAGTTGCCAGTCAAAAGCAACACCAAAAGTTTTAAACAGCCTTTGAGCAAGAAACATGTGATTGACACATCACATGGTATTAACATTTTAGAAAATTGACCCCTCCACCCCCTTCCACAAAAATACAAAACAAAATGAGGTGTTTCTCTAATAATTTTCACAATTAGTGCTCTTCTGTCCAACTCAGAATTTCATTATTTCCATTCATTTTTCACAAACAGTAGCATTCATTTTCAATATGATGATGCAATTTCGGCCGGTCATCGCACCGTATGTGGTTTATGACTCAAATTACCTTGAAGTCGCAGAGTCTAAGCTTTATCTAAAAGGGAAGAGAATTTCTTAAATAATGTATATCCTTAGATTTTATCACAGTGGCGCATAAAAAGGAGAGCATAAATTAGACCAGAATGGACAAATAGGAAGCAACTGTGGTTGGACTGTCATTTGACTGCCAGAAAGAAATATTTAGTGGCAAAACTGGATTATGGTTACTATTAAAAGGAATCTTACAAGAGTCCACAGAAATGCCAATAATTGATGACCAATTTGTCAATAATATTTTGAGTATTTGTAAGAAAAATGAATACACAGGACAAAGTACAAAGACAAGGTGTTCCCATCCAAGTGCCCTCATTATTAGTCTTTTCTATTTTGATTGATCTGTCTATCTATAACTACTATTCTCGCTTTTGAACTTCTTTACAATACAAAATAAATATACCCCGATCCAGTCTCTATTCTATCAACAGGGCATTTATCAAACTGAGAATTGAAAGAAAGATCACTATGTTTCAACTAACTCAACAAGTATTGAAGTCATGGCACATGTATTCTTGTATATTACATTTTCCCAGAGTATTTTAACATGGCAAACGATAAGATTACATTATCAAAATGTATTAATTTTAATATAACTTTCATAAAAATATAGTTTTGTAAATTTTCAATTAAGCACCGCGACCATTACTTGAATATTTTCATATCGCTGGAAAAGCCAAAGGGTCATTTGTCAGGATTTACTACAATTACTTGAAATGCGTTTGGATAACAGCGTTGTCTGTTTTTGATTGGCTATTTTGTTAAGGTACTGTACATAAAAAGGTGATTACCAATAAAACGACCTAAACCATGCACCTACTATTATAAATAATACATGCCCACCCTCTCTCCCAACCATCACACTCGATAGCTTGTCACTGTTGGTGGGAAATATACGTATAGCTAATTTTCTTCATCTTATATATGTTTAGAAGTTACTACAATACTACATATTCACATGGGAGACATGCCAATCTGTGATGAAGTGATAAACACACACATGAAAAAGTTTATCTCCATCTAAACCCACTATCTACCATTTCAGGTTCTATGGTTGTTGTTCCTTGCTACTTACTTTTTCTTACTACCTGTTCATGAACTCCATGAGTTGTAGAGTTGTACTGATCACTCTCTCTTGCTGATACCTTACCTTTTTGTTTTGTCTCTTTATAGTACTACTGCTACTACTTCTATTCCCCTTTTCATTCATTGATCTCCCAGAATATATGGGTCTCTGACCACTTTATTTTCTTCTTACTATAACTCTCACAATGTCAGTCTCACAGTGTTTACAAGTAGCCAGTAGTTGTAAGTAGTACTCTCTTGCAAGTTTCATTTGTTTCTTGCCTTGGCTTTAAATCCATCTCTCTAGAGTACTACACTTCAGAAGATGTTGTCATTAAGATTTTCTTTTTATAGAGTTGGGTATTAGAAATTCTTGTCCTTGAAATTTTCCTTTTTTAGATTTTGGGTTTCTATAAAATATTTATGAGAGGATTGTGGAGTCTAGTGAGAAAGTAGGTTTTGAGGTTTTCATTTCTTTTATTTCTCTACAAGTTTGAGTTTTTCTTTTGTGGGTGAAGATACAGAGTACAATGGGGAAGCTAACATTTGGCAAAGTGTTGAATTGTTTTTGTGTGTCACCTAAAGGTTCAAGCTCTTGTTTTTGTATAAACTCTTTAGAAGCACTGGAAGATGATGATTTTGATAGAAAACCATTGATTGGAAAAGAAAGAAGTCACCAGCTGATGAAATTGGGAGATCTTGTTAATGGAACACAAACTTTAGCTTCTCAACTAAAGCCAAAGGTGAGAATAGTTAAGATTCTAACTTCAAAATTTTCAATTTGTACTTAAATATTTTATCCTGAATGTTGTTGATCATTTTGTAGATGGTGGAGCTAAGGGTTTCAATGCACTGCAATGGTTGTGCAAAAAAAGTTGAAAAACATATCTCAAAGATGGATGGTGAGAATTTTTTATGATACTCATATTTTGACTTCAATGTGCACTTGTGTCAGTAATGCTTGAATTGTGGGGTGTTTTTATTGTTTTCAACTCTCTCACACTATCTCTCGCTGAATTACAGGAGTGATATCTTATCACGTGGACTTGGAAAACAAGAAGGTAGTGGTGATAGGGCATGTTTTGCCATATGAAGTGTTGGAGAGTGTATCCAAGGTGAAGAATGCAGAGATATGGACATCTCCTTATGTTAATTGATTTAAGAATTCGGAAAAACTCAGACGAAAAATAAGATGAAGCAAGACTACACATATTATTGCCAAATACTAGGATGGTCATACTATGTCTAAGATGTATGTTTAAGTTGTTTTTAGTTAAGTTTAATCAAATATGTGTGCATTAAGATCTCTGTAACGCGTGGAGAAAGAAGCAAATTAAAAGTCTTCTTTTTGGATGTAATCTCTGTACATAGTGTATCTTCATACAAAACATAATGCATCTTCATTCAAAACATAGAGCTAACAACATACCCTCTTCAGCTGCCTCGTTGTTCTAAAGTTCATGACGGAGTTGACGTTTACTGGGAAGATCAACCTTTAACGGAAGGTGTCAACTGTGCCTAGCAATTTCCCTCCCTGGCTTTATTCTTAATATTCGTCTTTTTTTTTGTTAGATCTCTTCATGCTAAACTTAATGACCCCTTGTATGTGGTGCATGAAGATGAATCTATTCCATCTCAGCATAATATTTGGAAAACTCTTTGGAAACTTGAAGTTTCTAAAAGGATCAAGCGCTTTCTGTATAAGTGCTTAAATGATGCTGTTGATGGAAAGTGGTCTAAAGCTAGGGAATGAATCAAAATTCTAAAGCTCTAGCTTTCGTTTTGGTTAGTAGAAATACAATTTGTCCAAGTAAATATATTTGCAATTAGGCATTCTGAAAGAGGAGCCTATGTGCCATTCTTAACAATTTACATTTCCAAAATTGTAACAACTTTGTTATCTATCCAGTCTTTCCCATAATAGTATTCTGTAGAGAAACAATCAGTCACATCTTTTTTGAACCGACGCTATAGAGTATCGAGATGAAGAGTAATATCATACACAAAAGGAACAGACGCTCGCACCAGGTGTACTTGCATTCACATGTCGTCCTTCCACACTTGTAGCAAAATTTGGTTTTACACCTGAAATCAAAATTACAAAAGCTAAATTACCCGTTCTCTAAAGCATTGATGGCCCCGACAGGCTTAAACAGATGAAGGAGCAGCAACAAGGAAAGTAGTTAGAATCATGGTTACAAAAAGACGTGGTAATTGACTGCTTGATCAAAAAATCAATCGGTGGACAGAATTCATCGGAGAGGGTCATCTCGCGGTCCACAGCGTCTGGATTTCGTTTGACTTGGACGGCTGGGAATTTTCAGGATTTTTCTTCTTTCTTTTCATCCGGATCGAGAGATGCTTTCTTCTTCTTCGTTTCCTTGGCTGAGTTACCCGCAATCCCATGCTGAGAAGAAAATAAAAAAAGGTGTATTTGATCTTCTCCTTTGAAGATATAAGAGATGTGAAGATCCAAGATGAAAAGAAAGATGGAGACGAGGTCCAGGTTAGTAAACACAAATTCTAGGGTTTGCTCTCTTAATCTTTAGCTTATCTCCTGTTCTTATTTTGATTGAGAAATTTATTTAATCGGTGAATGTTATGATTTCTTATTTTGATGTTTATGTTCTACTCATTAAGATCTAATTATGCTTCACCAGGACTTCTCAATTCTACTATTACCCGTTTTCTTATATCATTCGTTATACAGATACAGTGATCAATTTTGGGTTTACTTTCAGTAACACAAATCAACAGATTATACCTTATAGATTTTTGGTTCTTCTAGGATACATCTATTCTGTAATTTGTTTTTGTAATTTCAGCAATGTGTAAGTTGTATTGGAGAAGGGTTCAACTATGGATGAACTTCTGTCGTGATAGTTAGGTTATGTATGCATTCAACTACCTTTTGATATGTGTGCTCTACGTGGTCCTCTGATCTGTTTAGTTATCCATGGTAGAGCTTTGAAAGAAGTGCTTTAGGTGTTTATTGATATCCCATTGCCAGGTGATTGCAAAATAGGCAATTCACAAGTGTAAACTTCTTTTTCATCTGTTGTTAAACCTTATTGATATTATTTGGCAAAGCGGTCATATTAAGTTCACTATTTCTTTATTCAGTAAAGATGCCAGATTAACTTCTATTTTTCCGTTATCTAAATTACAAAACACAGTTAACGTTCTATGGTGATTAGCTGTTTGAATTTCAGTTTCTCTCATTGCAGAATGCACATGCACATGTTGTGGTTTTGTGTAGTTAATGCAAGTCAGGAGCTGTTCACCTTTTCTTAGCTTTATTCAATGTTGTTTTTGAATCATTATAAGGATCCATGACTAATCTTTTGTTGTTTCCTTTTAAATTAGGATGCCCAGGTGCATACTTATCTCTCTCTCTCTGTGCTCACCTTTTGTCTCTTCTTATACATAAGCAAAATTTGTTTTTCTGTAAGATCATTGACCAGATAACTTTAGATCATTCATGAAGTTAGCATAAAGAAGCTGAGAAAGTAGGAAATTATTTCCTTTTCACACTTATCAGATACTGTTTAGCATGAAAAAGCGTTGTGTTCATTTGCCTTCCCCTTTGCTTTTCGATGGGTTTATATCATCATTTGGCCTCATTTAGTGTAAATTGTAATGGTGTTGTTGTGTAATGCAGTCTTTAGTCCAAATTGAAGTTCATGTAATGCAGTCTTTGCTTAATAGATTTATCTGTGTCTTTGCATCTACCAGGATTTATGGCAGAAATATGGCGCTTCCACATGCATATTTGCTTCAGATAGTCATGGGGACTCATACCAGCCTTCTATCCGAAGCAAACTTATACCAGCCCTTTGGCGGGTTTGTAGGGTTAAATATGATTGGTCTTTGGATGGCTTCTGTCTGGGTTTGCTGTTCAAGGTACATGTTTGTGGTTGCAGTGGAATTTAAGTAGAATTGGCCAGTATCAAGGTTTTGAAGAGGCATTGTGGGAAGTTTACTAATTTGTCATAGTTGGAGAGCTTTTTGATGAGACTAATAGCCAGTGTAGTACTAGACAGGCTGTCCACGGGTGTTAATTAATGTTTCGTGCTCTACCATTTTGTATCAATTGGGAGAGAATATTAATTGAGATACACATTTGAAGGAAAAAATTAAGAGAGCAAAAGTAATTTAAGGAATACGTTGGGGATTTCAGGTACATGGTCTCTTCCAGGTCTTTTTTCCTAATAATTCCCTCGGGTCTATAATTTCTTGATTATGTTTTCCATTGATAGATTAGTCATAATAACGACAGGAAAGAAACGGGATATGAATGCATATATTAGTTTATAATTTATTATAAGATCAGAGCATCTCCAAATACTCCTCACCAAAATGTTGTCCCAAGATATGTGCTGTTTGATGTTCGATCAAGTTAGTTATCATGTCTACCCCACCAAGGAAATGTTTATAGGGTGTTGAGTCTTTTAGCATGAAAAATCTTGAATATGCTGAACTAATAAATATTGTTGTTGTAGTTTGCAAATTTATGTTGCATGAAGTTAGTGGCGTGGTGTGTAAATCAAGTGATCGATTATCAGAAATCAGAAATATAGTAGTACACTCAACAACAATATGCATGATTACATAAATATTTTTGCTGCAGGGAAAGCTTAGGTACACCCAGTAACATTTACAGAGCTTGGTTCTTTAGTTCCTGTGCTTGCAAATACAATTATCCCTTGAAACTAGACCGAGGTTTTATTCCAATTTTATATTTCAGGAGCATAAGGATGCATAATGACAAACTCCTACTGAGTCTGAATATTTTTTCGTTCTTTTACTTCGCTGCACTTTCTCTAATTCCATCTTCTAGAAAACCAGACGACGTAGGCTACTCCAATGTGTGGAGACATTATCGATAATAACTCGAATGTAGTCATATCTATAGCAGTTTCAGTTGAGTTTCTCCTAACATCTAATAAGCCTATTTGCAAGAATAAATCCCTTAAAAAACATAATTGTTTTTGCAAGATCTCTTATAAGCCATTTTGTAAGAATAAATCCGTTAAAAAACATAATTGTTTTTGCAAGTCGTAGTCATATCTGATATCAGTTGAACCATGAAAATGATGTTGAGTCCTATACACTATGTCTTTGATCCAGTGGATAGTGTTTATCTGAATTTTTATGCAATCCTGTTAATGGGCATAGTTGTATAGATCTACTACTTTAAACTGCGGTCTCTAGACTTTGGAAACCTTATAAATCTGTGACATTGTTATAAAGGTTGGAGTCTACCTAAATCTCTATCATCAATAGAAATGAATCGTCGGTTATGTATTTGATACATTGGAAAACAACTGGTCATATAATAATTTAAGTTCAGTCTCTCTGTTTCTGTTTTAGGTTTGGTGCAGCTTGCAAGAGAATTTCAATTGCAATGGTGAGATTCCTTCTCAAGGATCAGCTTTCCTACAGGCAACCAAAAGTTATCATGTTTCTTGAGGAGCTTATCCAAACTGTTGTAGAACTTGAGGAGTACAGGGTAAGTTCATGTTCATCACATTCTGAATTTTGTTAATAATCATAGAATTGGTTTGAATATCTGTATTTATTGCTTCATTATTTGGTATGGTGGAGTAAGGATTTCTGCATTATATACATTATAGACTTGGATTAAATTGATGGGTCAATATGCGTGCTTGAAGCAGGGGATTAAGTAAACTCTATTCTCGCTATCTTTTTATGCTTATGAATCATTGACTCTTAATAAGTGTTATTAATTGTATAGAATTCCACTTACATTAGTATACTCGGATCTGCATAGATCAATCGGTTACTATAATTTGTCCATAAGAGCACAAACGGCCCTCTCAATCATCAGTTTGAAAAAATTTCAAGGTTAATATTTTATAAAATAGAACTAAATGAATGTTTTCTAAGCGTTTTCATTTAATGTTAAATAACAGTCACTTACCAGAAGATGAGAGGATTTCATGGATAGATAGCCGTTTAGTTACATGTGAAAGATAAATTGTCCAAAAGAAATGTTATGTTTCTTGGACACTGGGTGCAGGGTGGTGGGACAAATACTGTTTTTTTCTTGAGTTATACACCTTCTGCGATTTGTTCGTTACATGGTTGCTGCATAATACAGGTAGCTTATCTAAGTAGCCTCTTCTAGCTAGAAATTCAATATCAGCATCTTGAGTTTTTGATATAAAGAAATCTGTATTTGGGTATGAATTGACAGTGTTTTTTTTTTCTCATTGTTTGTTGGGTTCCAGATTCAATCAGGTCGATCTCGATGTGTGTTTTCAGCTGAATTTCCTTACCCTGGCTACTATTGCTAACCATGTTCTCTCAAACTTTTTGGTCACTGGGGTTAGCAGAAGTTTCCAGGGTGAAGACAACTTAGTGTCCATCACCTGTGCGAAGATAAGGAGTGATGGGGTAAAGCTGTATTTAGCAAGTGAAATCCTTGGTTCAGGTCTTTGAGACCTTATTAAGGTACCAATGCTGTTATTATTTAGCTTAGTGAATCATTCTCTACAATCTTTAACTCTATGACTCCAGGCTCCATTGTTTCAGTCATCTCGGGCATGAGTAGAACAACATCTTTATAAATTCATTAAGAAAACGACATTCAATAAGAAAATATTACAGACTCCAGGCAGTAATGGGCTGATTAGATCATACCATCCACTTCGTTGTAGACATAGAGGCTACAACAGCTCTACAGTAAAACATCAGGGTCGACAATATTCTTCGTCTAAAGATCTGTGGTTTCTTCTGGCAGCTACACAGTAATTTTACGCGTGCTAGATACATCTCGACGTTGGTGACTCGGTACGAGGTGAAGCAAATATGAGCGATAAAAAAATCTAAATGAGTAGAGATGAATACAGTGTTGAGAAACCAGAGCAACAAAGGTAATTGCTTGATCTTCAAGAAGAGCAGGTGCTAAAAGTCTTCTAGCAGCAATAATTAAGGTTGGAGATGCACATTTTGGTTTCTTACCTGCTATAACTTCTCCATTAAAATCACCACCAGGAGGTTTGTATGTTAGTCGGCTGAGAAAGAAACCACATTTAGTATGCTGATAAAGCATTTGTTTCCTTGCCTGCTATAACTTATCCATTAAATTCACCACCAGCAGGTTTGTATGTTAGTCGGCTGATAAAGCAGCATTTAGTATGTTGCTTTGTCCGATATTTTCTCGCTTTTTTTATTGATTACGTTGTTTGGCTTGGTTCTCTGGAGGCCTCTCTCAGTCACAAGATTATTCAAGTGATGTTACTGATCTGTGTATTTCATTCTAATCAGGATATTTAGTTGTTGTGTCACTTTTTTTAGTTTTAAGTTCATTGACTGCAATATGATAAATGCTTAGGATTTCATGTATGTAGTTCGGAATCTTTCATGTTCAACGTCTAATGATGGAATGCAAAACCGTTCGGAGTGTAATGTGCACAAAGGTGAGCATCAGTTTGAAGGTATGTATTAATGCGCTTCAGTATTAATTTGTAATTCATTTTTCAAAATGAATAAGTAAACGGCAATTCTGTTTTTGTTGCTTTATTTCTCGAGTTTGTTTCTGCAAATACAAATTGGGTCATTATTGAAATAACAATTTGCTTCGTCTAACTTGATATAGGCAATCTCTGAAACCATGGGAAACTGAGACCACTGATAAATGGTAAGAGTAACATTAAATTTAACATTTGCTTATCTTAATACCCAGAATATTTTTATGTCCTTTCTATGGTTAAACCTCCAGCATATTCTTTAATTAAAGTTGCTTAATACTCAGTATATTTAGTCATTAGACTGATTACTGATTTACTACATTGTTCATTGCTCGGTATGAGTCTTTTTTTTTTTTCTGTCTTGATTGTCATGTGACTCATTATGTATGTTCATTTTAGCTAGCGGCTCCAACATCTCTGATTACCTCATGACAATCAAATATTCTGTACTCCTCTCTTGGATATAAATTAATGCTACCTACGGGTATCTCTGCACACATGATTGACTGTGAGACTTCTAGAATTCTTTGGTAGGTTTACGTTATAATTTCAGAATGACCCTAACATAGTTAGTCTCTCTCTTATTTTTGGGAGGGCATAAGCTTTTATGTGTGTATTTAGTTCGGTGTTAGATGCCATATACAACCTTAGCATTTCCGCTGTAACAGTGTGAGGTTAATAGTAATTAAGTTGCTTTAGTCCTTATACTTTTGATTTAGTGGAGTTGTCAGCTAATCTGCAAGACTCCAGTTTCTTGGAATAGGGAAAAGGAGTAGGTATGAGACAATAATAAGGTGGAATTTCTTGAGTTTCGTGGCATGTATGGATTTTTTTAAACTGGGCCCACAGCAATGCATTAAAATGGTCAAGCTAGCACGTGAATTGTTTTTGTTTCGTTAAGTGGTTAATAGTTGGAGAATAACATGTTGCACCAAGGTAACTTTGGTTGGTTTCCCAATATTTGGAGAAAAGCATGTTGCACCAAGCTAACTTCGGTTGATTTCTTCATATTATTATGCAATGAGGTTGGCATACTTACAGAGATCAACTGTGTTTGCCGCTGCTTACCCAATACCTGCTATTGTGTTCCCTCTTGCAGCAATTGATTGGTGCCAACCAAACAATCATGACTAGAGATTTCCTAAGTAAGCTCAAGTGAACTCATTAATTTTCTTTGATATATGGGTTTCGTTTCAACATACCCATTCCCGGAGACGCTGAAAAATACATGTGCCGAATGCTGATTCCGAAGGTTACAGCAAAACCTATCGGATCATACTTTTAATGAGGTAAACTTGATATTTTTTTATTTATTTTTTAGTTTCTGTATTTCTCCGTCGGGAGTTTATGATTGGCCCTTCTTAAGTTCCTACTTTTAGTCCAAGGTTTGAAATTTCCTTTGCCCCAGAAAATGATTTGGGAATTGCCTTTATTAAGTTCCTAATGAAGATACCTGAATCTGTTGACTTCAATGTTACCTGTTCGAATGGAATTACATTTTATACTTCTAAGAACTTAACAAGTTTTGGCTTCCGGTCAACCATCAGAATAATACAATACTCTAGGAATAAGTTGGAATATGGATGAACTCTGATAGGGAGGTAAATGATGTCCGACAACATTGATCCCGCACTTGAACATGTATGAAATTCAAATTGAATAAGAATACTGCAGAAATTCCAAAACATGCTTACATATATACTATAGACAAAGGTTACTGAGACTCAAGAAGGGATGTGGGTGTTGAATCTGTTGATACTTTTCAGGTGCTCACTTCAGATATCGAGGTTCCAACTTCCGTTTGGGCTTTTGGTGGGGTGTTTTTTATTTTCATGGCCTCTTAAAATGAAGATATTTTCTTGGTTTTGCTCAATAAGAGTACTCTTATTCAATTGATTAGAAAAATAACAGGCAGCACCGTAGCACTTTGAAACTACAATGATACCCCAGTTTAAAGTATTGTTCGAGCAAGCTGCTTTCCTTTGTTTTCAAATCCTTTTATTTTCACGTCTCTATGCAGTTTTAAGAATGTCCTTTGACCACAGCCAAAACCTTATTCGCTTATGTAGTGAGTTTGCAGGAAAAGCCAATATCGTTGCTGGGATCCATTGACACAAATGATACATTGCGACTCCACGTGCATGAAACTAGGAGAGTTATTCATAGTCAATTTGAGTGTTTATTCTTTTTATTCCAACTTGCATGATTGGATTTAGGATTCATATTCGGGTCTACTACTGGATTTAGTGGGGGTTTAGGGGTAACGTTAACTCTGGCCCAACTAGGTTTGGTTTTCTTCTTTAGTCTAAAGGACTATGGAATTAGTGCTACCTGTCTTGCCAGAATGAATTAGTAGTTACTAGAAATGTTAGAAGAATGTAAATGAGTCTTACAGTGGACGACTTTGATCCAAAAAAATATATGCAGATGGCTGTTTAATTTTTGTATTATATGCATATGAATCACATATATCAAAAATATAGAGTGAATGATTTTCTTTTGCCTCCTTAATGTTTCTTAATTTACCATCCGGCGCAATGCCCGAAATGTAGTTAGCAGCCTTCGGGTCATGAAACTCACCCGCAACCTTATCTTTCATGACACTCACCTTGATGTGAACAAGTTTCTTAATAAGGTTAGGAGTGTTAACCTGGCTTAATTAGTTATAGAAGCATCTGGCTTTATGGACAACTCCTTTTTTAGAACCGTGTTTTGGGGACTAGCCCAAAACAGTGGGGGACTACTCTTCCAATTTGGAGGTGGTTATTTGAAGTAATTTTGGGTCACCCCTTATCTAATATTTTTTTTAATACCAAATTTAACCTTGGTAATTAAATTAGTTAGATTAGTTAGTGTTAGTGTAATGATTAATTAGTGATTAGTTAGTTATTAATAGGATAGTTTTGTTAGAATGAGATGAAGAAGAAGGAGAAGAAGGAGAAGAAAAGATGAAGAAAAATAGGGAAGAAGAACCCACAAAAAATTATTTTGAGTTTAGTAAATATGATATGAGTGATTCATGTGATGATACCTCCTCCTCAGAATCAGAACCTCCTTCATCTCCTAAACTATTTGTCAATACTTCTAACGATCCGGGTATGAGTTATTTCTTAGATGATGAATGCTTTTTTCCCCAAACTCAAGCTAACGACCCAAATGATGAATTTTATCAGCCACAACCAGAATATGAAGTTATGGTTACTCAGGTATGTCTCAAATTTAGTTAATGTAGCTTGAATTGTGCAAAAAATTGGCCAAATCGAGAATTTCAGGAAGAAATTTCGGCTAGGTGATAGTAGTTCGGTTAGCAATTCTGCCAAAAAGTTAGCCGAACTCTCCTGTATGTGCAGTTCGGTTACTCATTTCAGCATACGCAGGTAACCGAACTCTGTTTTAATGGAGTTTTTTGAGAGTTCGGTTATCTTTTTCCAGAAAACGTTGCCGAACTAATTTTATAGAGTATACAGTTAATGGTTCGGTTCAGTCGAGTTTATTCCTTTTGTTACCGAACTTTATGTTCGGCAATCTCGCAAGTCACCTTCATTGAATAGATAACCGAACTCTATAGTTCGGTTTAGTCGATTGTATTAATTATGTTGCCGAACTATAGTTTTGAAATTTCCAAAGAACAAGTTCGGCAAGATCGCAATTTTTTTTTCATAACCGAACCTTTTGTTCGGCAGGATCGCATATTATATTTACATTGCCGAAAATATAAGTATTTCTTATTTTTAGTTGGTATTGACGTTGTGCTATTACTCGTAGGTTGCATCTGATCCAATAGAACCAATGGAAAATCAACCTACCCCTGTTGATATTTTGTACGATGACACGTCACATCACTACATGAATGACTTGGTATTCAAAAGTCCTTTAGAGGCAAAGAGTTGGGCTAGACAACATGCACTAAAAGACATGTGCGTATTAGTATTGAATGGGAGAGAGACCAAAACCCGCTTTGAAATGGTTTGTGAGAGAAGCGGTGATCCCGATAAAAGCCACAAGAGGAAGGGTTATGTTTATAAAGGAAAGACAAATAGGAAGAACAAAACTTTCTCAAAGAAGATTAAATGCCCATTCAAGCTTGCATTTAATTACAACAAAGAATTGGGTGGATGGGTTCTCTACAAGGTTATGGAAGGTTGTCATAACCACCCTCGTCCGGAGCATCTTGAAGGACATTTCATGGCGGCCAAGCTAACTCCTGAAGAGATGGACAAGGTAGCTAAAATGAGGAAAATGGATCTTTCACCGATTCAAATGCTCCAAATACTAAAGGAGGATAACAAGGATAACCACTCATCTTTGTCCACCATTTATAATGCAATAGTGACAATTAGAAAGAAGGAATGGAGAGATAGACAAGTGATGCAACAATTGTTTTTTTTGGCCAAAGAGAAAGACTACGCGGTTCAAAAGGGTGTGGATTCGGACGGAGAGATAACACAACTCTTCATTGCGCATCCAACGAGTGTTCAATTGGCTCAATGCTTTCATGAAGTTCTCATAATGGATTGTACTTATAAGACGAACAAGTACGAGATGCCATTGTTGAATATTGTTGGGCGTACTTCGACGCAGTCACCGTTTACCGTGGCGTTTTGTTTTTTAAGAGACGAGCAAGAATCTAGTTACATTTGGGCACTAGAACAAGTTAAGGCAATCTTCCGAGGTGATGATATTCCCGGGGTTATAGTGACCGACAATGAAGTCGCATTGATGAATGCAATAGAGGTAGTGTTTCCATTAGCACACAATATGCTTTGTACATTCCATATATGGTGTAATTTGATCAATAGGTGTAAGCCAATAATTTGTCCACCCAAGAAAAAAGGATATGAAGAGATTATGATGCTACCGGAACATGAACGAGCGGATGCAAAAGAGGAAGTTGCAAAACAATACGCTCTAAATTACGCTAAGTGGGTTGCTTTCAACAGTGAATGGGAATCATTGTGTTGGTCTCTTACCGAGGAAGAGTATCATCTAAATCTTGCGGAGTTTATCGGCCATTGGGATACTCCCGATTATCCCGGTGTTGTATCGTATGTTCTTCGCCAATGGTTGGAACCACACAAAGAGAGGTTCGTTAATGCCTATACCAACCAATATAAACACTTGGGAAATCAAGCGACAAGTTTAGTAGAGTCGGCTCACCATCGGTTGAAGAAGAATCTGTTTGGATGTGTTGATAATTTCGTAACCGTGTGGAATGCTATGGATAATTACTTCAAGCGCGACATTGATAGAATTAAAGAGAAATTCCAAAAAAGCCGTATATTCAAAATGACCGGAAAATACGCCGACCACCCATTGTTCAAGGGAATCCATTACAACGTATCTCGCCAATGTATGAAGTTGTTGATCATAGAAGTCGAGTTGATTGATAAGTGGGAAACCAAGAGGGATGAGGTGTGTGTATGTAACATGAAGAAGTCTATGGGACTCCCTTGTCGCCATATGATAATCAACTACGAGCATGGCGTAATCCCTTTAAGCGACATTGATCCATATTGGAAGCATCTAACTTTCATCCCTCCTCCAAAGGGAGAAGAAGCCGGAGAGGAGTTTGGTGATAACGACATGGGTAGAACCGTACTAGAGATGTATCGTGGCATGAACAAGCTCCAAAAACAAATATTTTGGGATGACATGAGGAAAATCATATATCCACAAACTTCGGAGAATGTTTATGAACCGTCAAAAGGCAAACGCAAAGGTAGGCCAAGCAAAAAAGAAACTAAAAAACAACTAAGAGAATATGCAAAGGTGTTACGTAAGAAGAAAAGTGAGCAAACCCCATTTACTAGAGATCCATCGGCCCATGAGTATACCGCGGAAATGTACTTGGAGCAAACCAAGAAAAGGGGTAGGAGTATTGAGGAGAAAGGCGAAACAAGTGAGCGAGATTTGAAGAAAAAAGGTACGATGTGTCCATCTCAACCAAGCCAACCATCTTCCGGCGACGTGAAGCTTAAGTCTCCAATTTGCCCTATTCAACCATCTTCCCTAGACGTGAAGCTTGATGCTCCAAATAAAGACTATTTGAATGATCTACCTCTATACATTCGAGAATACGTTATATCCACCGACGACGTTCCTCCGGATGGTAATTGTGGTTTTCATGTTGTCAATCAGCAACTTGGGCCTTTCATCGAAGGTGCAAAGCTAAATAATGGATGTGCAATCACTCATATAAGGCAAAGGTTGTTGTCCAAACTAAAGGAGAATCCGGCATTTTACAAGACAATGTTGTGCGATGGGGTGGGTAGTCTCAATGAGCAATTTGTTAAGTATCAACGTCGTCTTCATGGGGGCCATCCGATCACAAGGGATTATTGGATGAGCATACCGATATGTGGACACTTAATCGCCGAGGCTTTTAATTGTGTGGTTCATTATTTCTCAAAGTATGCTAGTTTCACCTTCACCCCGAAAACAACCGTATGTGTCGAGCAACTCAAACGAAGGAGATGTGTGATGGCATTGACTAACAACAACCACTTTATAGGCCTTCGTTTAAAACCCGAGTGTCCACTGCCTCCAATATCCGGAAACTCTTTTTGGCCTGCCTTTAACTACAATATAATGTTGGGTTGGTGTATTATGTATGAGCATAACATGGAGATGTGGAAAGCTTTGTCGAAATCTGACGAAATTGTACATGAAGGTCGAATTTCACTTGATGATGATTAAATGACACATGCAATGGAACTAAGTATGCTTATCAATGTAATACTATGTTTTTTGAAGTGTGGTATTCATTATCGAGATAATGCTAGTATTCTTTTGAGTTGACAGATAATAGTTCGGCAACCTGTAATTTTGTGCAGGTAACCGAACTAAAGTTCGGTTACCTGGTGAAAAAATACAGTTTGCCGAACTCATGTTATATATGAGTCTTCAGAGAAAGTTTCGGCTACCATTGATATAATACTTTCCTAACCGAACTTTCTAGTTCGGTTACAGGCTAGAAATTTAGAAAACCGAACTTTTAACCTGAAGCCTCAGGGGAGTTTTCGGCAACCAGTTTAAATGTTGCGAGGT
>JAJJMB010008429.1:3127059-3142652 GCA_023531105.1 Papaver atlanticum | reverse complement strand
GGGAGTTTTCGGCAACCAGTTTAAATGTTGCGAGGTAACCGAACTCTGTCTTCGGCAACCATTAATTAGTTACAGGTAACCGAACTAACCTGTGTTTAAATTTCAGGTTGCGGAAAATAATCCTTTATTCAAAATTTCTTCCATATAAAATTGAAAACACAAACCCAATTTAAATTAAAAACAAAAACAAGGTTCTAAAACAAATATAAAAGTTGTTATACATACCAAACTACGAAATCCATAACTAAGAAGTTTTTTGAAACTAAAACCATACGAAATCACTAACGACCACCACGACGAACCCTTTTACCACTTCCTTGTTTACCACGAGTTTTAGGTTGAACTTCCTCATCACTTGGGGTTTCATCTACTCGTCCGGTTTCCTCCATGGCGCGACTTGAACATTCTCCTTGTTGTCGACCCCTCTTCAATTTCTTAGACCTACTTGGCTCCATCATTCTTTTAGTTATAAGACCCTCCCACTCGCCGTAGTAGTAGGTTTGTTCCTTAGTCGACATCGGCTCTCCACTGTGGATTTTAGCCATCAATTTCTTCAATAATTTCGTACCCTTCTTCACCTGATTCCAATTTTAAGCATAAGTAAATATATTTTCAATACTTTCAAACAACAAGTATAAGAGAAGACATTTTCTTACCACATTATCCCATAACATTTTTGCTTCTTCTCCACAAATAGGCATCTCCTTCTGACCTCTCTTAGCCTCCCTCTCCTTTGCCTTCCCCTTCGCCTTCCCCTTCGCCTTATCAGTCTTAGCTTGTTGTTCTCTATTTATCACAAAAGGATGACTAATTTCTTGATAAAACCCAGTATAATCTTCATCACATGCATTTACATCTCCACCACAAGGTACACAATCACCTAAAGGTAAGTAGTAGTTACGAAGTGCATTCCAATGTCCTACCGTAGGAGTTGGTTCATGTTTTGGAACAAAATATTTCTCGGTGTTCTTTGTTCCTTGAACCACCAAATTGAAATTTTCATTCTCCACGTCGGGATCCATTTGAACAAAACAAAGTTGTCTTAGTATTCTCCTTGGATTATATATTGCGTAGCCATTAGGATACCAAATTGGTCCATAGTATGCCGAGACGGTAGAGAAACCATTCATATCTTCTTCATCTACAGGGACATCATCGGGTATGGCGTATGGGTGAAATACCACATCGTTCACCGTAAGTTTATCCAATTTCTCCCTCAACGAAGTCAACTGCTCTTCTTTAGACTTCTTTTGTGCGTCCAAAAACAACCATTTTCCCGCTGTAGGTTCGTCATAGGGATAAGCTGTCTTTTCCCTAGCCAATCCCAATGAAGGGAAGTGGTCATAAATCCAAACCTATGCGAAAATGCGAAAATATTAACCACATACATGAAAATTTATTTGAAAGCAGAAAATTTTGGGGAATAATTTGATAACTAACAACGTAGAAAGTTACATGAATAAGAGTTAAGTAACCTCCAATTTGATTTGTCTTAATCCTCGACCCTTTGCTCATCTCTCCTAGAACAAAAGCAAGCACCCCAGTGGCCCAAGAGTATTGGTTAACCTCATCGAGATTCTCCAAAAGCTGTAGATAATGTGCATCCACCCTATTTCCAGAAGTGTCTGGGAAAATGACGGTTCCTAGCTGATATAACCAATAAGCGGTGACATGATGCCTAAGGGTCTCCTGGTCCATCACCAACTTTCCTTTTTCCACCTTCTTTCTTGTCCCTCCAAATGCTTCCTTCAACTTTACCAACTTGAATTTCTTCAACCTCTTCTTAAAGGCTCCATTTGTCTCTCTTGGATTATACTCATCGCCACGTTTAGGGGACCTCACAGAACGTCTAAACTCACATTGAGCCTTTCTTGCATCCCATCCTAGACATTTTAGAGCCAATTCTTCAAGAGCTTCATAATGCATCGAGGGGTTGTAGCCTTCTCGAAGACATTTACCTTCCACTGGTAAGCCGGTTATTCTCGAGCAATCGTCGGGAGTAATTCCCATCTCGCCAAATGGAAGATGAATTGTATATGTCTCGGGATAGTACCTCTCAAGAAATGCGGATACGGAAACAACGTCAAAATCCGCATGTGCATCCTCTATAGCTATCCATAAAACACACTCTTTCACCTTTGATTGAAAATTGTCACACTCCAAAGATAGATCCCATTTGGACGCCTTTTGACGCCGAATAAGACGTACTGCATCCTTATGATCCTACGAAAAAAACATAACACTATTAATACTTGACGAAACATGTCCCAAAAAAAAAACATTTTGTTAGGTAAAAATGAACTTAAAGAATACCTTTGTCGCATAGATCTTCGCAGCCCATGAGTGTTTGTAGCCAAACAAGGTGGCCCCTCCATCATTTGGAGTACCATAAGTTGGGTTCACTGATGGCAAACACAAATTATCAGGGGGAATGTGTGAGTATCTATCACAAGGCGGCTTCGGCTTCTTTTTCTCTTTAACAGGAACAATTTCTTGCTCTTCTTGCTCTTCCTCCTCTTCTTCCTCTTCCTCCTCTTCATCCTCTCCCTCCTCTTCTTCCTCTCCCTCTTCTTCATCATCCTTCTCTTCCTCTTGTCCTTCTCCTTCTTTGCCCTGTCCTTGTTCTTCTTCCTCTACATTCTCAACATGTTCTCTTTGTTGTTCAACCTCTTCATTTCCTTGGTCTTCATTTCCTTGCTCTTCTTCATCATCATTCTCTTGATTGACTTCCTGGAACGATCCCCCTCCATGTTTAGCATTTTTAGTACCACGGTTTCGGAAATCCAAATGTATTCTACCGCGAGGGGTGGGAGTTCTCAAATCTTCGGCTATTTGGGGATTAGATTTTTTTCCTTTGTTCCTAATGAATGAAAACCACATTATTAGCTAAACAGAATATTGTCTTATCAAATAAAATTGAACATGGGATTACATCAAACACAAAATGTTAACAGACTAAAGTTCGGTTATCTGGTATAAGTTGCGAGGTAACCGAACTACAAGTTTGTATGTGACAGATCAAAGTTCGGTTACCACATAGAAAGTGCGAGGTAACCGAACTATATTTTATCAAAGTTCGGTTACCTATATAAATTTATCGAGGTAACCGAACTCATATTTTTCATATACAGAAGGAGTTCGGTTACGTTATTTTTTTGCGAGGTTACCGAACTTCATAGTTCGGTTACCTTAAAATTACTAATTGGCCGAACTGTTCTTCATATTGAAAGTTCGGTTACCTATATAAATTTATCGACTAAACCGAACTCAAAATTTTCATATAAAGAAGGAGTTCGGTTACGTTTTTTTTTTGCGAGCTTACCGAACTTCATAGTTCGGTTACCTTAAAATTACTAATTCGCCGAACTGTTCTTCATATTCAAAGTTCGGTTACCAAATTCTAGGGTTTTAAATTTTTCTCCTAGCCGAAATCTCTACTGTAACTTTCATTTTCAGTGGTTTTTGATGATTTCTTCAACAAAAAATGATTCAAAGGAATGGGTACGAAGGAAATTACCTCCGGATTTTCATTTTGAGGGAATCAGACTCCTTGGTTGATGTTTGATGCTTCAATTCGTCTCCCAACTTTGCTTGAAGTTGTTTATCAACTTCAAATTGATTTGGGAGATTTGCAATGCTAGCCAGACCCGGACTCAATCCTGGAATTCTTGGTGTCTGCTTAGAACGTATTGTTTTATAGAATTGATTAATCGACGATGAATTTTTTCAAATCGACGATGTATACGAAGAAGAGGAGAAGAAGAAGAAGAAGAGGAGAAGAAGAAGAAGAAGAGGAGAATAAAAAAAATTTGTTTTAAAACTGATTTTAGGTTTTTATTTAGGGGTTAGATTAGTGGGTAGTGGTTAAATTAGTGGGTTATTAGGATTAGTTATAACCTTAATTAGGATAAGGGCAGATTAGTATTCCCTAATCTTTTAGGACACCCCTTAAAATTTTGGGTGGACATTTGAATAAGAAAGTAGTCCCCCACTGTTTTGGGCTAGTCCCCAAAACACGGTTCCTTTTTTACTTGCAATTTATATTGGTCGAGAGGCCTGACATACTTTTTGTGCTGTTCACAGGCCCTAAAAGTTCAGATTAAGAACTACAATCAATATTGAAAATGATTTCGTGTGTTAATGTTCAGAACCAAATCAGGCGGCATGTCTGGCTATGTTAAACACGGGAACAGACAACTTGACAGTTTATGTAGAAATGTGCAGAAAAGTAGCATTCTGTGTGTTGGACAACTGTGTCTTCCAGGGAGCATTTATCTTCTAGGTTAGTAACCATTAGCCGGAGTGGAATCAAGTTGGCAGTTCAAAATGCATGAATTCGTCGGTTAAAATATCACTCTTGAATAGGCACCATGTAGGGCTGAACATGCCCACCCTACTCGCCATTTCTACCCTACACGGCGTCATTTTTACCTTTATCGGTGTCCTGCCCTCCTACCCGTCGTTCAATGGTGGGGTGATGGGCGTGGACCACGTGGTTTTGTTAAGATACTCAGAGTCAACATCTAGAGAACATTTTTATTGTTGGACTTTGTTTCAAGAACACATGTGGTCGCATATAATGAGATTTAGAGTTGAGGTTATGCTTTGCATCTAAAAATAAATAAATAAGTGGTGAACCATGATTCTTGATGATTATTAGGTGTCCTTCCCTGTTACAATGTATCAACATCAGAAAACACCTTAATAATTAGGTATGGTACAGTAAAATCTATCAGAGTCATCCAGCAAGAAGAACCTTACATCCAAAACTCATTCAGAAGGACATCCACATGCTCTCAAAACGAACATACAGAAATAATGATAAATGTCTTAAAATGGAATTAATCTTACAGAGATTCAGATAAATCAACCCCTTATGTTACGTGAATTTTTTTAAAACTAGAATGCCTAATAAATGTTGTACCAAGTACGTCAACACTCATAAAGTAATCAATGAAATAGAAGAAATAAAAAATACATGTGGAGTGTTAGTTCCCGGCGAGGGAAAAGACTCATTTTATTCGCAGTTGTATGTATATGATCACAATCAAGCCTCAGATGTTCGTGCAACACGAAATCTCTAGCTGGACAAAGATGATCTCGTAAAAATACATAATACTCTCTCACAATATAATGTGTTTTGCTCTAAGTCTTCCAAGGAATACGAGATTCCGAGTAATGTCAGTTAGTCCCACAGAAAATTTTGAAAGCCATCATACACTACAAAGAAACTACATGGAAGGCGCTACAATTTTCTAACAACTGATGAAGTTTCGATTATACTACTTGGGAATGGTTAAGAGATTCCCAATGTGCGGGATATTATACCATGAATAAAGATAATGGATTTACCCGTATTTTCGAGCGTCATGCTTGCCATTTTATCACATTTTTATCATTCCATACGGTGAGTTGAGGTGGCATCCTGGTGTGAAGCAGATGGACCATCTTGAGAGAAATAAAACTTTCTCAAGAGTACCCCGGTGGATGCTTGAGCATCAACTGGACATATCGTCCTGTATTTTCTTAAGAAGTATAAAGGATAATATACAAGCAGATACTTATAAAAATATAAAGGGCTCGGAGGATTCTGAGTTAAATCCAAACAATGGAGGTAAGCGCGGCGTTTTTTCATCTAATTTTATGGGTGGTCTTAGGCATATAATTAAGATCTCAATCAAGATTCAATGGCCATTACACGGTTTAATCATCATCCATATATCTTATGAGAAAGACCGTAAATCCAGGTTGGACAGAAATTAAAGATGAGATATTATCGTATTAATTAGATTTTTATCGTACTAATCTCATGGCTTTAAAGAGATCTATCAAGATTCGAGTTGAAGAGAGACAAATTGACCGATGAAATCAAGGGAATGTGTTCGGTAAAGTGTTTGCACATGTGTTCACGTTTGGATTTCAGAAACGTTTGACTCATATGTATGCACTTTGATTCTTAGATGGTCCAGAAAAAAGTTGTATAGCCGAAGTTTATTTTTGTTGAATTTCCAGATGAAAAATTAGATCCGTTTTTGTTTAAGATGTTTAGGAAATGCATGGTACATATGGTCCATGTGGTTCGGATTTTATGTGCATAAAAAATGGAAAATGCTGCTGAGGATATCTAGAAAAAAACATGTTAATAGTACAAACTTGGATTAAGGTGCGTCTGTAATCTATCTTTGACACGACGATGAGAAGGATGTGATTGTCTATAAGGGATAGACTAACAACACAGATGTTATTCCATATAACCCATTTTTTGTCTAGGATGTTCAATTTCCACATTAATGTTTAAATCAGTGGCGATGTAACAGTTGCTAAATACATACATAAGTGTATCTATAATCGTGCGACATTAATTGTCCGGAAATGTGACTAGATGCAGCAGTAGGTTGATGCAAGATATATTGGTCCAGTTGAGGTGGTGTGGCGTTTATGCGGTCATTTGATGCGTTAAGATGAACCTAATGTTTTTGGACTGTGTATTCATTTTCCCGGTCTGTGAAAAATTGTGTACGATGCAACTAACTCAATGGATAACGTAAGTACTACTGTAGCGAACTATACGTCAACATTGGTGGCATACTTTAATACAAATTTAAAGAATCCTGCTGCCTAAGTATAAACTTATCAAGAATTTCAAAACGTTTAGTGTGCAACTAGAAAAAGTGGAAAGTAAGAAGCCAGATTGTGCAACTGCAAGGATGTTTTGTCGGCCCCAAAAATGGTGAATTGTATTGTTTGCGAATATTACTAATTGTTGGCCGGTGCAGGTTTATTTAAGCAACTTAAAAATAGTGGGGGTCATTGACGCTAAAGAACTCTACATCATGTTCAAAGCAAAATGTATCGCTCTTGAAATTTTTGAGCACGACGGCGAACGGATTAAACGTTTACAAGATGAATCGGTGATGAAAAGTGAAGTCCATCTAAAAAATTTATGAAAATTATTCTTTCATGACTGCAATCCAAATTTAATTATACCTTTTTTGGTCAAAGATTTGACTAAACATATGTAATGTAATGACTAATGATCTATGTTTTAAATGGAGCATGTAGTATAATATTCAGCGGACAACTGATGAGTAAGCACCTGATTTTGGATTATACCTTTTGGACGAACAACCACGTGAATTTGCCAAGTCTCTTGAAATTTTCGAAGCTATGTCTAAGCAAAATCAAACTTAGAGCTATTTCATTAGTTATAAGTACATGTGGGAGCATCGGTTTCTTCAACTCCCGTTGCGTGATTCTGAAATCAAATGTAAGTAATAGGATATGAAATACTGCCCGTTTTCGATGTTGGGAATTATAATAAAAACTGTTTTGTGGAATTACCGTTCTAGGCGAAGACTTTAGACAATTAGGTATAAAAAACATCATTGGCTCCTCATTCTACAAACTTATTTATATTATTATTATAACGACCCCTTCAAAAAACTGTAAGTAATTAAATTCGGTTCTTATACTAATTAGTTTATTAAATATCACAAGTAACAACATGTTAGAATCCAATCTTCTGAAGTTAGATGAATACGTACTTTGTTATTAAAATGTAAAAGTAAACTTAGGAATTATCCATTAACCACAAGATGTCACTCTTTCGAGGAGAAAAACGCGTATATTTGAGCATGTATTATATATCTTCTTCTTCTAAATATTTTGCCGAAAATACGAAAACGTATCCCATGGAAAATTTAAATCAAGTTGATAATAAGTATATGTCAAGCCACACTTTGCAATTAAAAAAATTAGCCTTTCAATTATTCTTTTGAAAAAATTCAATGAAAGACGGGGCATTGACGGGGCACTGTTAAGGGCGTATGATTAATTGTAACACGACTAGGAGAACAGGAGATTGATGTAGAAGTCATAATATATGATGTTGGTGGGGGTAGAATGATTTTGCACCAAAGAAAGATTATAACAATAATACGGCGGAAAGTGATGAGATCGACAGAATGGATATATACCGATAGCTACATGTATCAATTTCCTATGGAAGTTTGCTTGACAGTGCATATGGATGAAAGTAGCGCATAGAGCCTCCATAGTGCTGGGATCTACTTGACATCCGGTGCTCTTACAGAAGATGAAAATCCAGTGTATATTGGTATTTCAAAAAGACTCGGTGAGCCATCCAAACTACAGATTATTGTTTATCAAGAATAATGAGTTTCCATATGGGTATACAAAAATCATGGTGCGCGAATGCATTAATGAGAATTCAACACCTACAGTTCGAATGGTTACTCAGGAACGGGGATATTAATATTAGAATAACATGGAGTTTCAGAAAATGGCTACATACTCCCTCCGTACCTCATACAGAGGCGGAGAGGAAAAGATCTCTTTCGATTAGTAAGTTGACTGATATTTAAAAATATCCATTCCTTTTCCGATTTTTGGAATTTAATTTTCTTGCTATTCTATTCTAGGATACTTTTATTTATTAAATTTCAATATTTTGCTTTTAAGAAAAATTTCATATCGGTTAATGTTCGTTTATATTAAGTACATTTTATCTTTCAAATTGTATTCTTAAAGAAAGAAGATTTGAAAATATAGAAGGCTCAAGCAGATATGATATTATTTTTTAAAACAATATACATTTATGTTACTTACTCTTGACAGTAATTAAAAATACATCAAACACAAAACCACAAAACAAAATACAACCCAAATTACAAACTCATACCATTAAACAAATTGATCGTTTAGGATCTTACCATCGTATTATATTAATATGCATTATAACGAAAATGAAAAAACGTCATAAATTACTAGAATTTTTCACGTAATTTACCGTGTTTTCTTTAGTTATGGGACTCATCGTTGTCTTCAGTAGATCTATGTAATTACGATGACAATGAAACCGTAAAGGTTGAGAAATGCTAGATACCCAACATATAAGATAACAAGATGGAGAATTCATCAAAGATGAGATAAGATTACATATGGAAATAATGTTGCTCAAATAACTTATAAAATGTGGGCACAATTCTTACATTGCATTTTTCAAATTTAACCGTCATTTTCTCGCAGTCGGTAACGATGTACAGGGAAAAATAACTACAATAGGCATCCATTCAACAATCTAAAGTATGTTCTTGAAGGTTTTTCCTTAAGTATCACTACACCCTTCCTCCCTGCTATACTCATCCCCTCACCATCATTTTCCACCTTCTAGGATGTTTCCTACACCAGCAACAGCCACGTTAAAAAACTCACCAGCCTCAACATAAGTGTGGAAAAAGATGTCGAAGAAAAAACCCTTTCTCTAAATCTCTAATACTTCCAGTTCAACATGGTTATTAGCGTCGCTACAATCGGATAATAAATAAATAAATTGATTTAACCTGAAAATATGAAAGCTTATATGGTTTTAGGTATCTTATAATACCCGATTTCATTAATGGAACAACACATAAAATTTTAAATATATGGAAATACTGATTTCCTTAACCAGGTTGAAGAACAGTGGAAAGAGAAAAATATCTCTCCACAACAAGATATTTTAAACTTCACATCAAAATAGTTCATTAGATGAAGAACATATCGTTTTCAAACAACCAATGTGAGGTACGACACATCAAAAGAAACCTTACACATGATGCCCTTATTTTCTTAATAGAAACCGATGGATTCTGATGACAAATATGAGTTTGAATAATATTTACATGGAGAACAATATGGGTAAGAGACCACGTTTTCGCATTATTATCAGATTGAGTGTTATGAATCTAAAAAAATATTTGATTAAAGATCATTATAATAGGATCATATATATGTACAACGAAAAGAGAAGACAAAAACACAAGATGGCAAAGTTTAGAAAATATCAAAAATTAGACAAAGACTGGAACGACATCACGTTTAGCCAATTTTTAAAATTGGATGATGCTGATGAAATCAACAATGCATTAAAAAATTCTACAACTCATCTATTGCCGTGTGACAGTAAGATGCTTGAAACTTATTTACCGGGAAAATTTTTCAGAGAAGATACAAAAACTAACGAGGGGACGATGCAAAGAACTAAAAAGACATATTTGAAGCGTTAATTTTTGTTTCCAGAAGTTAATCTAAAGAAGAAAAAACTAAAAGATTAGACGTAGAAGTGTTTCCATTCGTAGAAATATAATTTCAAAGATGAACAAAGAGTAAAAAAATGACAAAAACGTAGGATGGTAATATTCAAAGAACATTTACATACAAAATACAGTTTAAACATGGATATAATTTGGGATCGACAAAGAATAAAAATATGCAAAAAAGGGTCTCATAGTTTATAAGACTGGAGAAAGAATATGGGAAGTCAAATATTCAAAGACATAGATTTGATTTCATATTAAACGAATTACATGAGTCAAATACGATTAAACGGTAATGTCATGCTACGTTTTACGTTAACCGTTAAGGTCTTGTTGTTTTTTAATCAACATATGTTACTGCTTTCATGACGTGAACATGAAACATGTACCAATATATGTATATCTAGGGATTTTAATTCTTTTTTGGTTTGCGATTATTGATTTACTCTTTTATAAGGGTTAATTTTATTACTGAGTTTCTGCAAATTTTTGTATAGAACCATATTACTGAGTGAGTTTTTTTGTTAGTTATTTTTTGTCATATCATTTCTGCCAATCCTTTTAAGTAACAATTGTCTTTTTTTCCAATATGGATCCATTTGTTATTTTTATTTCTCAATTTCAGTCTTTAGTAACGATGGTTGGATTTAAAAATAACATAGAATAAATATTGATGAAATTAAATCAACTGATTGATATTTTGTTACGTGATATTGATATAAATTGTTGTAATGGCACGAGGTGTTAAATTTTGGCTTCAATATCTGTAAACCATCTGATCTTGAAGGACGTTTAAGGTACATGTCTTATTTAATATTCAGTACACTTAACAAGTTGTTTATTTGAGTTTTTATCATATACGTTATTCTATTACGCCAATTTAACATTATGCAAATTAAAAGAGTACTGATTGCGGGTTTGGTCTGCTAATGTACTTGAAGGGTGTTTACTAATAATAATTCCTCTACGAAGTTATTGTGCATTCGATACACTACAAGTTTGATTTCTGTCTGAAATTGATTCTCACTTTTCGAATGATAAAAATAGTACAAAAAATATTTAATCCGGTTATGGTTTTTTTTTTCTTTTTCATTTCATTTTATCGTGAACATGTAATGAAAAACAAGGAATAAAACTACTCCCAAAGGCAAAGGTCACATCAGACCAGGGATAGACAATGGGTTTTAACATATTATTTTCTCTCTTTACGTTTGGTTATGTAGTTAGAAACGTGACTTGATGCGTATGCCTGAATATGTACACTGAAAGCATAAGCATAGAGCCCTATTATATGATGAATAGTGGGTCTTTACACTACGTGTGATCATGATTTTAAGTGGTATCCTTGGTTATTTTGTTTCTAAAAACTAATGTGATAATATAAGACACCAGATGCATACGTGGTCAGTTTGTATTCTCAAAATTCTAGAGTCCTTTCTTTTTTCTTTTTGAGTTCAATGTTAAATTTCTTCTTATAACACTAATGTTCTGTCATTTATTTACCTTTTGAATTACGATGGCGTTAAAGGCCTTGGTTTTAGGTTAGGATACAACACATCTTATCTTCATTTTTGTTAATTAGGTAATAATAAATGGTTTAGTCATGAAATTCATTTGTAATATTATCCATATGTTTTAACAGGTAACAACTATTTGTTATGTTATTGCTATGCTAAATGCCTCCTTCATGTATGATTGGTTGATAAAGCACTGTAGGGAGATATCGCTGAAGCTTTGTCTTTTCATAGATCAAATGAGCAAAGCCGGCTGATATCTTCTGATTGCTTTGTCATGCAACCAGATATTTGACTGCAGGAATTGGAGGTGTGCATTGTTATCATTTATCCTATGTCCGATGATCTTGACTTCCTTTTTTCTTCTTCATTTGGTTTATTTTCTGTTTAGATGAAGAAGAGCAAAATAAACAACTGTTGCACCTAGAGAAGAGAAAAAGCATTCCATTGGTCCCCTAAAAAGAGTTGACAATCTTACTCAGGGTATACTGATCAAGTATCTTTATCATATTCTGCTTAGCATGAAAGAGAACTTAGTGAAACAAATGAAAATAGTGAAAAACCGCAACAAACTTGCAAGAGCTTCTGGATAGTATTGCAGAAGGTATCTATTCTTTTACTGTTTGTTCTGCTTGAGGTTATTGATGATATTTTACTACCAAAGCAAGTTTTCAATGCATAGTCTGTCAACATATAAAACATAACCGGCTGTGTTGACTGCTTAACTTTCTGGAGGTATACTAACCTGATGTCACATTGCAGGCACAGATGGCCGGAATTAGTAGCCCAGTAGCATTTCTATGGTACTACAAAGGTTTATACAGTTAAAGTAAGATAATTTTATCCTAGATGATTTTCTTAACATTAGCAGTAAAAGGTCGTAGTAAAAGTATAGATGACCATGTGCAAAATATTGAAACCTCAAAAGTCAAACCTCTATGAAAGTTATTTATGTTTTACTTTCATCTCATGGCAGTATACTCAATAGTCAGTATATTGCAAGCACATATATACAGAAAGTATTGGAAAGAGTATCCTGCTGTACGGATCAGTGTTACTGCTGTAGCCTATTGCAATTTATAAAAATTTGCTTCTCTGCAATATTTTTAATTTTATTGGTTATTAGTTGCTGCTTCCTTCAGTAAGGGTACGAGCAAGTCTTACGTTTTTTGTCTTTTAGCAAAGCGCAAAGAGTCGGGGGTGCTCTGTTATCTTTCTGGGTACATTTTTTTTGTAGGATCTCCACTGCTCCATTAGTCCATGGCCCATGCATGATCATCAATTCATATTTGAAAAGTCACTATCTGTCTATTTCTTTCACTTTCTATGATGTTTTACAGGTTTCTATCTTTCTTTCTTATATTAATTTTACCTCCCTCCAATTCTCCAAACACTTTCTTCCCTGTATAGATAGATTATATTGAGATATATAGGTGAGAGTTCTCTCCTTTTCCTCTCTATTGTGGTAATCATCACATTGTACATACTCTTCTTAGGGCCATATGCTTGCATTCAACATTCACATTGGTTAACTAATTCCTTATATTATTTGGTTTGGTAATTGTTGTTGGTCTTCAACATTCATATTAAAATGGCCATATGCTTGCATTTTCAGTTAATGTATGTGTATTAAAAAAAAGTAAAAAAAAAAAAAAATCATCTTGATTTTCTCCATTCAATATAAAAGATTAATTCATAGTCTTGACCCTGCAAGATTGGAATAATACTAAGATTTTCTTTCTCTTTCAATTTTTTTGGTTGGTCTAATATAGGGTAGTACAAGAAAGGTTAAACTATTCTAAAAGTGAAGAGAATGGGATATCTCTATAGTACTACAGATACCATGTACAAAAGGGACATTAGGAAATAATTGTCAGAAATCTATAGTCAACGTATTGCAAGATTGAATTCACCGCATGTTAACTTTACCCATATGCATTCTGTGGCCAAACAGTCATTTAATAGGTGTGTTTTCCATTATTAGTTCTGTAACCATTTAGAAGATCTTATTGTTGAAAATTATCAACTAGATAAATAACACTGTTTTATATTGTAAGAATAACATCATTACCTCAATACACCGCTCTGGGTTTGGAGATTGTATTGCAATTTCGGTATGGTTTCTGTGATTTAGTGTCGAGGTTCACGTTTCTGTTTTGATTTCCTTTAAATTCAGGAGTTTCTTTCTGTTTCCTGTCAATAAGCGCACCTCTCAGCTTGAAGTCTTTACGTTGCAAGTTGTCCACTTTGAGGTAGATTGAACTTAGGTTTTCTAGCTAATGATTTACTACACTAGGTATCATACTATCCAACCATTCGAAGGTTAAAATATTAGGTTAACTTATGTCTCAGATGGGAATGTGCAGTCTTTTCTGCATTTGATTATCTCTCAGATGATTGGTCTTAAAATTTGACAGGCCAAACATGGGTTTAGACATAACATTTGAATGCCAATTGTAAGCTTCGATGAAGTCTAATAAGGTTTGTAAAAATGGATAAGAAACCAAGGATGCTGTAATTTTAATTGATTATTTTCTTACCCATTTTCTCTGTTGTACTACAATCTGATACAATGCCAGACTTATTTTTGGGGTTATCTAGACACAATTCTACCGAGTTTGTTAGAAAAGAAACTGAAAGTGGAAAATGATTTGCAGCAAGGGGGTAACAGAACCATAGATGTTGAGGAAGTGAGAGGAGAACTGATGCCGTGCTCGAAAGCTGTTCAAAGGTGTGAGAAAGTTGGCGGTAAAAGAAAAAGATTGGATTTGATGAATTATAAGGGCGTCTTTGTGGAATATGGATGGATTTGGGTTCTACTGCTGATGAGGCATATGGTGGTTGTTCTAAAAGACAAAGGTATAACTCTCTTTCTTCCAGTTTATTTTATGCATTGCTGCTGTTTCACACTTGCATAAGAACCTATTTTTTGTCAGTGTCAAATATGAAATGTTGCATTGTATGTACTAAAACGTGCACCGAGTTGCATATCTGGCTCTCTGCTTACCAGCATTTAGTGCTTGACACCTTGCTAAAAACTAAAACATTGTTTTTGTATTTTTTTCTTCTTCTTTTGAAGCATAATAAATTCTTATGTTGAACAATAATATAAAAATTCATCAGTTACAGTGTTTTCTGTGTACCTATTTTTCATTCTTTACGCCATGTGCAGGTTGTTAAAAGGTTTTATGTAACTGTTTGCTTGGATACTCCCATTAGCTCAAATATGTGGGGTTACCAAGTGTGATCTTTTTTAATGCTTTAATCAGATAATTAAAAATATCACTTCTAATTTTTTGCTGGATACATTTTCGATGTTTCTCATTTTTAAAAAATCCTAACTGATCAATATATCTGTAGGTTAATCTACTTTGGTAGTAAACTGCAAAGATCCAATATATAATTTTGCTGCAACATTATTCGCTACCCTGGACAACATAGGTTCCATAACATTGAATCAATGCAGCAGAGGTTAGTCTCTTTGTGCCTGTTATCCTATATAACTTACAAGTAAAATTAGATTGCCATACTTTTTGTCACCGTTTATTACTCTCAACTACATGAATTTATGCATCTTCAGCCTATTGATTTTGCATTTTATAGCCCAGGTACATGACAAAGTCATGAACATGTTATCATCACCCTGTTTTATAACTTCTTTTACATAGAGTGCATAACTATGGAACACTCTACTTGAAAAGAATTGTACTTATATGGATCTGCGGCGCAGTGGTAGCGCGCCAGACATCATGGTCAGGAGATTGCGTGTTCGATTCACGCCAGGTTCTCGAATTTTCAGTTTTTTCTTTATTATGCTTCTTTGCAGCATTGTTAAACCTATTGGAGGTAATAGTAGCATCAGACCATCTACAATAAACTTCAACTATTTTGTTTTACTTGATCAAATTAGTACATTATGACATAAGTCGTACTATGCCAAATGAATGTTTGTGGACCTATAGTAGGTAACAGTAGCATCAGA